>CM021100.1:489229988-489404601 GCA_007115665.2 Sequoiadendron giganteum | reverse complement strand
CCATACCGATCTGTCACTCGAGCATCCTCTGGACCCTGGATAGGGCACCCCACCTGCCACCACCCATGATGCCCTCACATCTCTCACTGCCAACGCCACCCCCCAAGGTACCTCTCTGGTAAGCCGATGAAACATCATCGGGGCTCCTGGAATATTCTGCACTAGTCCAAACTGTCGTCCCACTCGGTCGGGATGATGCAGCTCCACTATGTACTCTGGGCTCCCAATCAGGTAACATCTACACATGAAGAACCCTCACTGTCTCTCCTCCTCAGTCCTCCATCCTCTAAACTGCCGAAACATATATGGGCGCCATATAATGTCCTCTCTCTATAAATCATCAAATGCCCTCTTGCACCACTCCACCTCTCCTTGTGTCTCATACCGAAGGATACAACCCCTGGCTACCCCGAACTACCACGCCACTAGCTCTTTGTCATCCAAATCCCCTCCGTTGATCACTAAGGGCCTCGTCACCGCGATGTGCATTCATCCCCATACCTGTAGTAGCATCCGGTGTGTCAAGCTCTACCCCCCCGATAGCAGATCATGTGCATATCCTGATATAACTGAGCCAATATGCATGACCCCCAAGAAAACTGTCGATCCCCCCACTCGACAATATGTCGAATCACCCCCATATATCGTAAGCTGCAAAAACGCCTACTCCGGTCTGGCAACAGAATCCCGTTGATCAAACAACATAAAAACAGTGGTAACATCGGCACCCCCAGATCCAGACATCTATCCACATCCAACCCCCCCTCTATATCGGTAGGTCATCGCGCCCAAACAACACCAGAACGGTCTCATCCAACTGCTCTCCTCTCAACTCTCCCTCACACACTAACCGTCCCGCTATCGGTAACCTCGGGATATGCCACACATCCTTAATTGTAACTATCATCTCTCCAGTCGGCAAATGGAACGTCGATGTGGCCGAGCTCCACCTCTCTATCAGGGCAGTCAAACTCCCGTTGACCCCTCATCTCTAGAAACTGCACCAAGTGCACTAACCCCTCCCACTTCAGAGCTGCATGGTCCACTCCATTCATCGCCTCAATTGACGACGCCAATGCCTCTGGCCTTCGCTCGTGAGTCCACACTCTGCCAATATCCTGCAAAAATTTCATCCCCCCTATCAAAAACTTTTTTTTCATCTCCAAATCCCATCTCCTGTCTCTTTCTTTTCTTTTCTCTCCCTCTTTTCTGTTGTTTTTCCTTCCCCTCTCCTTGTGGAGGGGCGAAGCCGCTCGCGGCCCGCCGGGGCAAATCCGCCCCCTATAGTGGGGCGAAACTGCCAGCGGCTCGCCGGGGCGGATCCGGCCCCTACGGCGGGGCAGACTTTCCCACGGCCCATCGGGGCGGCTCCGCCCATTGCAGCGGGGTGCCTCTACCCACGAGCCCCTAGGGTGGCTCTACCCGGTGTAGCGGGGCGGCTCCGCCCCCTACAGCGGGGCGGCCCCGCCCTGGGCGGCGTCCCGGCTGCTGGGCAGCCAACCTCCAAGTGGCGCCTCCCCTGCAAGGCGGTGGTGCTTGTTGGCGCCTCTGCCATGGGGCGGCCATGACAGGCGCCGCCAAGGCAGTGCGGCCGTAGCTACCCCACAGTGGGGCAACTCTGCCCCTACAGGGGCGAACTCGCCTAGGCGGTGGGGCAGACTCGCCCCGCCTTGTGGCAACTCCACGCTAGCCGGGGTGAACTCGCCCCGCAACGGCGGCCCCGCCCTAGCCCTCGAGGCGGATCCGCCCGTCAGGAGGGCGTATTCAGCCCTCGACGGCCATTTTTCTTCTCAACGTCGTAATTTTTTTAAAACACAAATTTTTTTAATTTCGTCTTCTACCCATTTTCCCATTTTTTCTCATCCAGAAAACCCATATTTTACTTTTTTAGTAACTTATTTGAAAATGCATTAAAATTTCAATTTAATGCACGGGGGGTTTTGTCGCTTACCTGGCAGGGCCCATCCTGCTGTCGGTACGCCGGTCGAACCTCATCTATCTAGTGGATGATCTCGGTGTCATTATCTCCTGGCATCTTCACTTCTTTCTGCTTACTCTTTCTCTTCTTCTCTCAACTGCTACAGTGCAAATGAGGTGAGGTAATTTTCAAAATTACCTTATATTAACTTTTAAAAGGTATTTTTTACCTTTTATTTACCCTTTTATTCCTCTAATTAATCTCTTCTCTTCCAAGAACTGCTATTTGTACTCCATTTGTCTGATTGACTTCGTTCAAAAGGAAAACTTGCCTAATTTTTTACCCTCTTTCCAACCACATCATCCATTTCTTCCTATCGGGATGTTGCCCAGGACCCTTTTTTTTCCCCGTCACCCTCTCGAGTGGGCATACCCTTCGCATCTACCAATTTTCCTCACCATAATCAACACCTTCCACGATTGGGGCATCTTCATCCATTCCTCATTAATTGAATGACTCAGATCCTCTTTCCCATGCTGGGGCATCTTCTTTCGGTCATTTCTTCTAGTCATCTGCACTTTCTTTTCTTTGAAGCACTATTATTCTAATGATACTTCGAAGAGGGGAAAAATGTAGAGATCCAAATTTGATCACTTCCATATGATCAAAATCGTCTACTTTAGTCATCTATTCCATTAACAGTGATTAAATAATTGATTTAATCATTATTTCATTTTCTGCCTAAGGTTCCTAAAGTATCTAATTAAATAAATTAAATATTTTACCTTACCCCCTTTCCTTCCCTAAATTAAATAAACATGACAAATTATTTAATTTAGTCATTTAACCTATTTGAATTAAAAACCAATTTCTAATTCCTCTTTTTCTCTCTCCTTGTCACATTCTCCATAACCCTCTTCTAATCCAGATTAAATTAATTAATCTATGATTAGGATGTGCACCACCTAATCAAGATTAAGTGTCACATCCTCCATAATCTCCCACATGTGACAAATCTCCAACTTTTTGGAGACCTCCTTTTATCCAATGAATCCTCCATTAAATGTAAATTTTTAATTTTCATTTATTCTTCCCACACATTTCCCCTTTTCCCATGGAGATTTTTGAGGAATTCTAAAATTCCTCAAAAGTCTCTTTCATCCTCATTTGGGGACAAGAAGTTCTTTTTTGAGGAAATATTCTCATTCCCCAAGGTACCTCAAAGGTACTTGTCCTTCATCCACCTCATGTACTTCCCTTCCACCTCTTGTTCTTCTCTTCCACCTCATTTCCACATCACTCCACCCTAGGACATCTCACCTCCACATGTCAAGATGTCAGGGCTTGTGAGTCCTCAACTCACCATAACCCTTCATCTTGATCTTTGTTGGATCAATTCCAACCATTGAATTCTCTAGAGAATTTAATTCACCCTATAAATACCCCTTCAATTCCCTCATTTTAGAAGAGGAAGTCTTTTGTAACAAAACTCTTGCAAAATTGCCATTCAAGCTCTCATCTACCATAGCATTTAGCATCACCAATTCATCTTACATCCATTCAAATCCATTGCCATCCAAGGTGCACACAATTCTTGAACCATCAAAGGGCCAACCAAGGGAGGAGACAACAACATGAAGGTATAACAACAATCAATTTGTCTATCTTACTTCTATGTTGTTCATTTTCTTAGGCTAATCTTATTGAGGTGCCCTATTATCTTGTTATTTCTTTACATTGCATTATTAGTTTTTATCTAACATCTCACATTAGGAAGTAGCATTTTATTAGGATCACACTTACTTTACTTTGTAATGGATTCTCTTGGAACAACATTTGTAATTTTATGTTTATTTGTGCTTTATTGTTGGTTTAGTGCTATAAGGTTTAATTTTTATTGATTTATGTATTTCACCTTAACTTTTCCCTATTCTACATTGGTGAACCCAAACATGAACTAGCCAGATTTGAAAGAATGTTTGAGTTTAAGGTCCACAACACATTTGTAAGGCCAAATGATGCATTTGAGAGACAATGCGATGTATTTATAGTACAACACAATGCATTTGACAGATTTTGTGATATATTTATAAAGACAAAAAACCACATTCATAGCACCAAGAGTGACATTTTCTTAACTATTGGGGAAATCATTTTATTGGTCTATTTTAATGATTTTTTATCATTTCTCAGCTTTCTAGTTTTAGGATAATTGTATTATTTATATTTCAAGATTTTCTAAATTTTTCTAGATTTGAAGTATTTTTGTAGCTTGTAGGTTGTTCATTGCATATGTTTCAATTCTTAGTCACAATCACTTTTTGGTTTACCACAATCGCTTTTTAGTTCAAGATAGTCACTATGTAGTGTGTTGCATTTGCTTTCCATTTTTTTGTAGTTATAGTTCGATTAGCTGCATCTATGCTAGAATTGTGGGTCACATCTATGATATTTTGAGTTGCATTCACCTGTTATTGCTAATTAGGGTTTTAAATAGGAGTTTTTTATTTTATGCTTTTCTATTTGGTAGAATAGAGGTTTTTGTGTTATTGATACTTGGTTGGCAGCTCGTGGCATTCATGGGGACAAGAAATTACTTTTGAGACTACTAATCCATGTTCTTATAGGGCTTTATTTTTCTTTGATTTTTAAGTAGGAACATTTGGATTTAAGAATTAAAAATAAGCAAGTGTCTTTGCTTTATAACATTTTTAATTTGGGATTAAAAAGAATCATTGTTTCCTTTATCTTGTGATATTTTTTTTGTTTTAAGGTGTGTTTTCTCTTCCCTCATAGGTTATACGATCTTGAGAATAAAAAAAACTTTTGAACACTTTCATTTTCACACCACACATTTTGTTTTCCAAAGGTTAATGAATATTTTCTAGTGTGAGAAAATACATGTGTATGCTCTCTCCTCACATTTTTATATGATCTTGGAGGTCAAAATAATTGTATTTGTATCACCTTTTTATACTCCTTTAGAAGGGTAGATACCATTGAGACACATCCTAATAGAGAACTCATTGGCGACCCAAAGCGGTTTTTCCCTCGGGGTGCTATATAAAAGGATAAAATGAAAATTCAAGTACAAAATGATGTTATTCTTTCTCATACAGTTCCAATCCAAAAGGGGAATTACCCACATGGTATTATAAGTACCCAAGTAGGATTGGTTAAAGCCTTAAGTGGCTTGTTGGAAATTCACGAGCTCTCAAGTCGCCAAGCAATGACTAGAAGACATATAGTTAGAGGTCCACCCTTATTGATTTGGTCATCCTTCCAATCTTGGAGGCCCCTATCCATCCTCTCTTGCAAATAAAATATTGCATACACCCCCTAAAGGTGTCCCTCCACTTGTGTTGAAGGAGATTCTAATTTTTGGGCCTGAGATTTGTTGCCATTGGCCATTGACCTTAGGGATATGAAGTGTTTTATGTGTATGAAGTATTTTCAAATTGTGAATAGACCTGTGTAAATTGGGGTGAATTATTAGGAATAGGATGTGATTAATTGCAATCCTAGACATATTTAATGTATCTCCTAATCCCTTGGAAAGCGTCTCCCAACACTAGGATTAGAAAGAGATTAAATTTTAATGAAATAAACATGTAAATTGACATTTTTAATTATTCCTAAATAATAGGAACATGTGGGGGAATCCAAGATGAGTTCCTAAATAATAGGAGCACATGGGGCAGCCACATGAAAAGTGGAACTCACCTTGTTTTAGTTAGCTATTTGGAGGATTGATAACACTTCAGTAATGCATATCTAGGTTCATACAAAATAGGGATTGATATTTACAAGAGTGAAGCAAGACTACAAGTTTAGTATAAGTTTAGTATAATTTTACTTTAGTTCAATTAGATTCAATTCAATTCAATTCATTTCAATTTAGTTCAATTCAGTTATGGTTCAATTATCTTTAGTTGCATGTAGTTATTTTGATTTGTATACTAGTTGAATTGACTAATGACTTTAGTTGCATGATAGATAATAGGGGGATAATTTCAATTAAGTGGGGATGATCAATCATGCATATTTTTTGCATAAATTGATGGAGAGATATGTTTCAATTAACAAAGATTGATTTGGGTACACCTTGGGTTCCCAACTTGGCATCTTTCAGTTAGACCTTTTACATGAGAAGATATTTACAAGGCTCAGTTAAGTGAGACCATTCTCGGGTGACAAATTTTAGGTGGAGTTTACAAGATATCTTCTTGACAAAAGTTCAGTTAAGTGTTCAATTTGGAGCGCCAACTTTGATCGAGAATTTTGTTTGACTTCTATTTTCATGGTGGAACTCTACTTTCCAAATCTAGGTGTAGGTTTTTGACAAGAGATTTACTGTCTTGTAATTGAAAACTCTTAGGAGTTTACAAAGCTCATAATTGTCTATTTATTGCAGCAAGTGCATAATATTTTTAAGAGATTTTTTTGTAGCATGTAAAGAAGCATTAGTGAAGAAAACTAAATCATATCAATCAAGGATTGATACAACATTATCGTAATATTATTGTAAGTTTAAATAATATAAGCACTATTCACTCTGGTGGAGTTTTTCTCAAAAGGGTTTGTCCACGTATATGTTGTGTCACTTCTATGTTTTCTCTCATTATTCTACAATCTTTGGTCTATTTTTACAAATGATAAAATTGATCTAGACAGATTAATCATACAAAAATAATTATGAAAAAGAATACTTAATTAGATCTACAGTCACATACTTTTACAATTTTTAATCTACAATTTTACCTTCATTTTCAACATGAATAACCCTTGAACATACACATAACACTGATAATTTTTTTTCACTCAATAGCAAAGACTTGTTTTTAGATTGTTTATTGTGTTTGACATCACATTTCATAAAACCCCAAGACAAAAAACCAATCCAAAACATTCAAACTAGGGCTAAACACACTATTCACCGCATCTTCCAGACTGTAAACCGTAATCTAAAAAATAATGCACCACATTTGTTGAGAATTATGCACCACATATACAAGCCAATAAAACACATTTGACAGACCATGAACCACATTTTCTAGTTGATAGGAAATTCTAGTGTGGTTTTTTTTTAGATCAATTCTTGATTGCAATAATCTAATTAGATTACAAAATTTCTCATTTTAGATCATTAATTCCAATCGATTTCATTAAGTTTACCATTGCATTAGATTCATACACCTTAATTCAAACCTTGGATCACTCATTAGTTGAATACGCTTTTGTAGAATTTAGACTAGGAGGCTTATCAGAGTTTTGATAAGATTATTTTCACAAATTTAGTTATCTTGACCTTGTCACTTCATCAATAAATCTTTTTCATTTGAGTTGGTCCTTTAAACTCATGATTCTAGTTTGACATCCACTTTTTCAATCATCATCCCTTTAGTCTTTGTCTTTTTTATGGTCTTCAAAATTAGATTTGGTACTTTTGACTATCTTAGTTTGGTTCGTAGTCTCTTATTAGGTCCATAAAAGTTCTTAGTCTTCACATCATAACTTTTCTCATACAATAACCTTGATCATAAAATCAAATTTGCATACTTTAGTCATAGTCACACCATAGATTTTGGACCATAGTGACATTACCACATCTCAATTTCATTTATGTTCGCTTTGTGCCTTAATCTTGGCTATAAGTGCATCATCATTGGGCATTTATTATACATTCGAAAACCCCAAAAAGATAGCATAGTTGCATACTTTATTCCTAATCCTACCATTACAATGATTAGATTTCGTATACCATTGATCACATTTGGAAGTATTATATGGTCCAAATGAGATTATAAAGGAAAATAAAAGAAATGGACTACACCAATCAAGATGCCTTTCTCAATCCTACTAGCAACATGAAGTTTAGGTCTTTATCCAATGAGACACCTACAAAATGATCATCATTTCCCAATCCTTTAAAAATGTTCACAATAAAAGACATCCAAATACTTCTAACTAAAGAAGAGATTGAAGCAACAACTCAAGACCGTAGTGTGGCATGGTTTATAGATGAGAGGGTAGCACAAGACCCATAATGATTCCTATAAAAATTGTTACAAAGTGGAGCTAAACAACCTCATTGTTTTGATGTTAGCACAATAGCCGCAACATCAATCAATGAGACTACAAAAAACCAAGGACATAATGCATCTACTCCCAATCACACTATCCCACAAATACATATTACCATTCCATTAGAAGGGACATCACAAAATACCACAATGGTCAATATGGCACCACTGTTTGGAACACAAGGTTCACAAGCTATGACACAACCCCCTAGTATAGGATTTAATCCATTGGCTCAGCATCTAATGCAATGGGTGCTTCATCGTCCAATCCCCTTTCAATAGGTAAAAACAAGTCAAACAACAAAATGTGGCAGGTTTACATCAGTGGACCTAAGCCACAGACAAACACCACACCAAATACCAATTTGAAATTAAATGCTAATACATCATCACAAGGTCTTTTTACAAGTATTCTCATATATAACAAAACAAAAGGGCCTTTTCAACAATAGGGTACCCAAAATCCACATGGTCAAACAAGTTCAAGCCCATTACAAACATAATTTAATATGAATCTTCCCCACATTTTAAAAATGGTCCAATTTTCACTCCCAACATCCCAAATCAAATTCCATCCTTCACTCATAGCATTCAAAACTAGAACATGTCACACACATTTGGGACCAACACCAATTCATCCACCCAAAATATTGAATTGCAAAACTCAAACATGGGACCATATCATAATGCAATTTCAAACACAATGGACACATCATTGGCTCAATTTGATGTCTTGACAAACCAAATTATTACACTACAAAGACAAGTCGACATCATGTAAATATCAACAAAGAAAACTTACTCAACACAAGAGTTATGTCCATACTGTTTTGACAAGAGCATATACATGCCTTCATTTCCTCATGACTATGTTACTACAAATTTTACCAAGTATAATGGAAAGGGGAGCCCAATGGAACATGTGAGGGAATTAAACATGGCCTACATAGACATCACATCTGAACATACATACCTCATTAGATTATTCTCAAGGATTCTCATAGGACAAACACTCAATTGGTTTTCCCACTTACCTACAAGCATAGGAACGTAGGATGAACTAGCCGATAAATTTATGACACATTTTTCTTATAACATCAAAGATGAAATTACCATAGCCACATCAAGTTTCGTACAAAAAAAGAGGAAGATGAGTCATTTATATAATGTTTCCAAATATGGAGAAGTTTGGCTAGTCGATGTCATTGTGAGATACTTGAGAAACAAAGGGTTGTCATAATCATATAAAACCTGGTCACAAAACTAAAATACCAATTACAAGTACATTATTACACTAAATTCACTAAGCTTGTGGATAAAGGCATTACCCTCAAAAATAAATTGATTGTAAAAGGGAAACTTAAAACATTCAACAAAAATTAGAACACCCAAAGTACCTCAAATTACAAAAACAAGTATCAGGCTCAGAATAGGAATGTTACAAATTATGGAGTTTTAGATGCAAAGGAAATACACAAAATTCATCCCAAAATCACCCTTAAAGGAAATAATGCATCAAATGAATCACCACATGTCCCTAAGAAAACAATAAATTCCATCCAAAACAACCAAGGACATGCACCTCAAATACATTGTCCACCAAGATGAAAATACACTCCCTTAGGGGAACCAATTGACTCCATCTTGAAACAAATTTTGTAGTCTAAGGTCACCTAACTTCATAAGGTAAAGCATTATGATATAGGCTATTTTAAACCATCATGTTAGGATGATAATTCCTTTTGTGACTATCACCATACTAAAGGACACAAAACTTTGTAATGTCGAAAACTCAAGAACATAATCCAAGACCTCATTGAAAATGGCATCATAGAAGTAAAAACAAGAACCGACCTCCAATAGTGACCATACCATTTTAAGAATCCTTTGCATGATCATGGGATAGGGAAAGCCTCCAGTTCAGTTACAAAGACCAATGATGAAGCTAACTTCATACATGTTGCCTATGACTATACTATAAATAATATTTGAGTCTTGGATAACCATAATAATACCATTACCATCAAGAAGCCACTAGAATATGTTTCTATAATGTGATGACACAATGTGACCCTACAAGGGGCTTCCCATAAACAACAATAAAAATCCCAATATCACCTCTTAGAGCACCAGGGGAAGATACCTACTTAGATATTTATCCTTGAGTTACTTTACATATCTCTCGAGCACAAAGCTATTCTATAAAAAGCATTGCAATATAATTTATTTCCTATCGACCTTGATATTAACTAATTTCAAAAAATGGTGGGATAATAATCCAACACTCACCACATCACCTTTTCAAACCAATACTTCTCATCACAAAAATCCAACCACAACGACCCTTTTCTCCTAGAAGTGTACATTAATAAACAAAAAATTAGATGAGTCATGGTAGATGGTGGAGTTGGATTTTTTGTACTCTAATTCGTTATTACATTAGGTTTCTTTGAAGCTTGTGTGGACTCCTCAAAGAGAATTATCATAAAGCCCTACGATGATGCATAACGCTCTTCCAAGGGTGTCATATTGCTACCTATCAGAGTTGGGTGCACTATATCGGATACCACATTCCAATTATTGGACCTGGATCTCCCCTATAACATCCCCTTTGCTAACCATGGATTCATGCTATGAATTTCATCTTATCCACATACCATTAATGCTTAAATTTTCCCACAATGGCATTGAAATCATAATAGCTAGTGATTTTGATCCTTTCTAACACTCTAATAATTTGAGAGGGACTACTGAATTTCAAGTGCATATTAATCGAGAATATTTATCCTCATCTCGTCACATTACACTGATCCATCTTCCTTGGTCAAATCATCTACTTCATTCATTGCACCTTCTAAAACCAAGATCCAGATCCATGACATGGGATGTGGAGAGTATTATATAGATAATTCATTTTGTGCTAAGAAGTCATCTATAGGTGAAAATGTTAATACTGCTAATGATATCTAGGCTTTCAAGAATTATGTTAACTTCACTTCAAATCTTTGTGAAAATAAGAAAATAGATGATCGTGTCTAGATTGACACCTTTTGGGATCCCGATGACACCTCTATATTTTCCACATATTCTCATGATCCTATGAAATATCATCCATCTCCATCTCATATCTCTTTTCCTTCCACTTCATCTTCTGACACATCATCCTTCCATTTTGACCATCCTATGTTAGGGTATGCATCCCCTA
The DNA here is from genome assembly GCA_007115665.2 of Sequoiadendron giganteum. Classification (NCBI taxonomy): domain Eukaryota; kingdom Viridiplantae; phylum Streptophyta; class Pinopsida; order Cupressales; family Cupressaceae; genus Sequoiadendron; species Sequoiadendron giganteum. The sequence goes on along the minus strand of CM021100.1, from coordinate 489,393,395 downwards.
TTGATGCCTCTACTAAGCCTTATGTTAGGGTTAGAAGGAAGATATCTTACAAGTTAAATGCAGATTTGAACAATAAAATAGAGTAATAAAGCACACATAGAAGACAACACAGAGAATTTAATGTGGTTCACCCAATCTAGGCTACATCCACAAAACCGCAGCCATCCAATGATTTTATTATCTAGTGAAAAACATATTACAATATCATGAATAATGCCATGCTACAAATCTCCATCCTAGCTGCTTATAACAATCTTCTTAGAAGCTTTGAGAAATTAGGATTTACAAAGTCAACTTTTTTCTTTTTTCGGCAAGGATACATGAAGAGTGTACAGTACAAAAAAAGTGTACAGTATAGCATGATCAGTCGCCACATACCAAAACCTTTTTAGAAGCTTTCTCTAATGTTAACAATGCCAAAAAGGATAGTCCCAGAGAATCCATTGAGTGTATTGCCATTCTCTTTTATGAACCATTCATTCTTGTCACCTCACCTATCTCATTGATCTCATCCACTTCATTCAACTCATCCATCTCACCCATATCCTCCCACCTCATAAACATGGACCAACAAGCAACACCTCAAGAAAATAACAAGGATAAAGCTCAAGAATCAAAGGAGATATTTTATTCTTCAAAAAGAGATCTAGAATCAAAAGAAAGAATGCAAAGAAAGAAAGATCAAGAAAATTCCTCTATTCAAAATCAAAAGCTATTGGGAAAATAAAAGATAAAAATAAAAGCCAAGAATGAACGTAAGAAACAATTGATATCCAATTACGCCTATTCATAAAAAAATAACTAGGTGCATCTATCAAAGAAGAATGTAAAAAAAAAAATCCACTCATCCAAAGTCTCCATCCTCATCACTTTCACTCAATACATACACTCTATTAAATCCATCCATATTTTCACATCCATCATATCACTCCATCTCCCTTGGTGATTTTCTTCGATGGACCTTTGACGATGACCCCTTCATGTACTATAACTTAGTGGTCACCCAAACTCATTTTTGTATGAAGCCTAATGGCCCATATAGTTTACACAATAGGAATCATACCCTAGCTCCCTTTACTCACCACATTAGTCACCCTATGCATCCATAATTCACAACCTTCATTTAGATTAGATCCCTTCATCCAACATGGTCATCCAAATTTGAGTTGAATTAGTTGGGTACATACATTGTAATGGCAGTATATCGGTCTGGTGAATATTAGCTTTCAACTCCAAAAGGTGAACCATTTTTAGAACCTAACAATAGTCTGAATTTACACAAATTCTACACCTTGCTTCACAAAGCCATGTCAAAAACTAAAAATAGAAAAATAAATTAAAATCGTCACCTTGACGAAAACTTGGGAAATAAAAAACTTGGTGACACATAAAAAAATACCATAGTACCATAGTGAAAACAAGACAAACATGCACCATGCGTAGTTGGTCTTGTCTCCATCATCTATTATCATTCTATTTGGTTTTTTACTCTTTCTCATAATAATTTCACCTTCAAACTTTCTCACGGGATCCATAATGACACTTTGTTGTCCTTCCCATAGCCTATAACTGTTGACATTTCACATGTATTCACCTTCCATATCCATCCTTAACAAGGCTTATTTGATCCCATACCTATTAAATTTATCATATACCTAACTAGGGGCAAGTACTTTACTCATGTCTTCAATGGATCCTAGACTTGGTATCAGAGGTTACTATATCAAAAATCCAAAAAAATAGAAAACCTCAAAAATCCAAAAAAATCAGAAAACATTTTAAAACTCCAAAAACATTAAAATGTTCCAAAAATCTAAAAACATCCAAATAAATTTCAAAATCCCAAAAACAAATTCACTGTCAAGTCATGTTGGTCAAAGTTCATCGAACTACATTTCCTCTAGGTGTATAACATAGGCAAGGCAATCAATCGATGGGCCCCCGAGACACTAAGTCAATTCTATAGGGTCAGTCAAATAAATTCAATCAACATGCATAGTAAAATTGTCCACGGTCACATAAATTCAAACTAAAATGTTTATGTGCATTGCTATGTGGGAAACTTGGCCATGTTTGATGAGCCCCCGAGGCACTAAGTCAATCCTTTAGGGTTTTTCAGGTCAGTCACTAGTTGTAGCATAATCAATCAAACACTTTGATCACACACGAGTAAGTATCTAAGTCTTAATTAAATCATGAACCGACAGACTAACTATTCAACTACTATTCAAACCAAATTGATCAATTGCCTAATCAATCAAACATCAAAATTGTCAATCAATGGTCTTATACAAGAGGTGCCATTTTTGAAACTAGAATCAACTTCTTATACAACTTACCTAATTTCTTAAAACTGGACCAGATCCTACCATTTGTCTTATACAAGATGTCTCCATCTTAAAATTAGACATTGTCATCATTTTCCTTATAAAGGTGGTTGCATGATTGAAACCACACTAGACATCTTATATGACATGTTTCCTCTTCTAAAAGTATAAATTTTCCATCCCTCAACCCATCCATCCATCATTCAATCAATCTCATCAAATTCTATTAGCAAACAAACACTAGAAAGCAATCCAAAGTGTTGTTGAATTTGTTGGTCCAGATTGTCTTTTCTTTTTTTGTTTTTTTTAGGTCATGTTTTTAGCCACCTCGAGGATGTCCCAAGAAGGATTTATAGGAGTGATGATGTCTCATTACTTGATTTTCTTTTAAATGTTGTTTGTGTTTGTTTTGAAAAAATACTAGGGAAACCTTTCTCCTAGTATGAGTCATGGCATTCCTTGTTTGTTATTTGTCTATTTTACAATTGGATAACTTTGTACACCTTGGTCTATGTCATACCATAGTTTTTATTGTCTATTTGTCAAATTTTTAATGCTAAATGATGATTACATGCATTTCCTAGCATCTCTTCATCAAAATATCAATCTTTCTTTGTCTCCACTAACTCCACATTAACACTTCTTCTATCCGCATATTGATGGTGTCTTGTGACATACAAAAATATTCTACATACATAATCATGTTACAAGCATGTGGGCATCATCATAAACATATTATTTCATCCATATTTCATACAAAAATACAAATATTGATAACATTTCATCACAGGAATCATATATGTATCCACATAGGCATTGCATATCATAATCATATCATATGATCTTGAATACATAATTCATTAAGCATACATCACATTTTATATACATCACATTACATATGCATTAAATTTCCCTAACATGAATAGAAATCATACATAGCATTACATATATCATTGCATCCATAATCATCACATCATAATCATAATGCAACCATAACATCATAATGATTAAGTACATATAAGTATAAAAAATACATTAGGAATCCATAATGCATAATAACATATAGAATCATCACATAACCATATAAAATACACAAAACATCATAATGCATCCATCATATGAAATAAAACAATGCATATAACTTAAGGCAATAATAGGGATAAATTTAAGGACCCCCCCTCGACGAAGGTGTAAAATCCTGATGAATATTGTATACTTCCTGATAAAAATATTAATTTTATTGGCAAATGTTTTTCGTTTTTCATGAAAAAAATAATCTCAATTGGTGAATCTTTTGTAATCGCTAGAAGTCTATGGAAAATTCTAGTGAATTGCAATTGTTTTAAACCCAATAAAATATTTTCATTGGCAATTAAAACCTATTTACAAATCAATAAAATATTTCCATTAGTGAATTAAACGTGTTTTCAAACCAACAAGATATTTATATTCATGAATTAAAGCTATTCTCAAAAAAATAAAATATTTTTGTGGGTGATTCAAAAATGTTTTCAAACCAAAAAAATAAAATTCATTGGTGAATTAAACCTATTTTCAAATGAATAAAAAAAAACATTGGTGAATTTGTAATACCCCTCCATTTTGCTTCTTGTTCGGTTTGCTTTATGTTATATTTGGTTGCAGTTACTTTGATACTGGATACATTTTGTTATGATGTTTTGATCGCTACTATTGAGCGACAACTATTATTGTGGGATGTAGTTATCTGATTATTGTTTCACATGCATTATAGATTAATGATGTTGTAGAGTTAACATGAGATGTTATTATGAGATTATTGGAATTATGATGGAAGTTCCAGTTTTGATGAGTGTATTGGTGAAGAAGATGGCTTCGCATCACTCGCTTGCGAGCGCCCTGCGAATCCATAATTCCTTCTTCACAGTGTGTATTATATGTTGGATATATTGTATGATGTTGTTTACTTGGTTGCAGGATTGCAGGTACATGACATCGACTCCACCTGGTTTCACAGGTTTGAGCATGTCGATCCAACGGTTAAGTTGAATGGGAGATAGTAGCTAGGTAACATGTGTTGAGTTTACAACCTAGCCTTAGTGTGTCGTCAGTCGTGTGTGTCAAGCCATTGTCTGTCTTGTTTTAATGTTATTTAAATTTGAACGATTATTGATTTGGAAATAGATATTTAGAATAATTGCATTTAAATCATGTTGATGGTTATTTAATTTAAATAATGCAATGTGGATAAAAGTTTATATTTAAATTAATTAATTATATTTAATTTATTTAATTAATTAAATTTAATCCATGGGGGTTGAATTTAGTTATTAAATAATTAAATTAATTAATTAAACGTGATGCAAGAGAATGAAAGGAAATAAAAGAATTAAAATTAATTTTGGAATTTAATTTCAATGTGTGGGAATTAAATTAGAAATTGTAATTAAATGTTTATTTGGGAAATTAGTTGCAACTTTCGAAATTAATTTATTATTTGAAATTGCATTTTAAATTGAAAGTGGGTTTTCAAAAAGTGAAATTGAAATTGAAATATCTAATTTGCATGTAATGTGAATTAGGGTTGAATTAGGTATTTTTGATTTATAAGGAATACATGTTTTAATTTTAGGGGAGAAAAGTCTTTTAGAAAAAATACATTTTTACAGCAGAGATGAAATTTTGAAAACTTGCACAAGAAGGGTTTGAAGAAAGTTTTGATTGTAGAATTGATTGAAGGAAAGATTGCTTGCATTTGTTGGGTTTTGGATTGGATTCATTGGAGGATTGAAGAAAATTCAGGAAATCTTTGGAGGAGGCTTGCATCAGAAATTCATCTATTCCTGTAGCTTCTTGTACCAAGTTTTCCTCTTTGTGCTTTATTGTTCTTGATTGTTTTTTTTTAAATAGTAGTGATTAAAGATTTGTTTGTTAAATCTATTTTAGAAAACAAATTTGATAAAAGGAGAAAAGAATTAAATGAATTTACAACCTTTGCTTGTGAAAATTCTTGAGTGAAAATTGTGAAAACCTCAGTTGAATTTAAATTATTTGGGGAAATCGATTATATTGTTGTTGAAATCAAACATAGAGATTGAACAATGCATTTAGAATGTTTTTAGAAAATGAAACCCTCTGTTTATTATTAAAAATGGGATTTTAAAATTTGCAGGATAGTTATGTTTTTCATGGTAAAATGGTTTGGTTGCGTCACCTATAACTCCACTAACTCAAATTGGGTTGTCAAGAAATTTAAAGGGTTTTTGCATTTTGAAATTTTCTTATCTTTGCCAAAAAATCACAAATACCCAGATCATAGTTTTTGAGTTATGCGTGAAACATGAGACTGTTGTTAAGTTATTTTCCCATGGCTGCTCTGAAAATAAAATAATAATAAATTGATATTTATAAATATTAATATTTTATATATTGTTATTATAATATTAATAATATTTTATATTATAATTTATAATATTAAAGTATTATATTTATTTATATTATTTTTAAATAAAATTTGTATATTAGATTAGTGGAAATAAAATTATAAACGTATGGGGAAATTATTGGTTATTTTAAAATAGCATGTTAAAGTTTAATTGAAGGAGTTAAATATTTGATTTAAAAAATGCATAATTTAAAATTTAATTGTGAAATTTAAATTCATGTGTAAAAGGTCCAATTATTAATTTGATTTAATTGAAAATATATATATATGATATTGGGTTATAGTCCAAATTTTGATCTTATTTTAACACAATAAGTTATGGAAGAGACCAAATGTTAATTTGATTAATTTTATTAATGATTTAATTTGCAAGGGAAATTGGTTATTTAATTTAAAGCGAAATGTTTTGAATTATAGTTGAAAATACTTATTTTGTTAAGAGCAATTAGATAATTAAATAGTAGTGTAATTTCTCCCCTATCTGAAAAGATCAATTCTTAATTCAGTCTTATCGATATAATGAATTACGTAATGAATTGAGATATGGATTTAGTATATCCAAAAGTAATATTTTCCTCATGATTATGTTAAAAGATTTAATTCTCTATAATTAGTAAAGGGAAGTAAGTTTAATTGTTTTAGATTTCCAATAGTGAAAAGGGAAATAGGGGTTATGATTATTTTAGATGATCTAGTTATCGTGTCTTTGATTTTGTCAACACTACCTATTGAACGAATATGGATTTAGGAAATCCAAATATTAGATTTGATTAATGACTTGAATGTTTTTGTTGTTATGTCGTCAAGTTGCATTGTGGGTTTTGGGATTTAGTGTTAGTCCTAAATTATAAGTCTTCCAAAAGAACTTAGAGGATAAGGGTTGTTGAATCTTTATGCCATCCAGTTGTTTTCCCTTGGGTAGTGCATGGCGTGTTTTCAGTTTTACCCAATTTTTACGAACGGGGATGTTTGCACCTCCTTGGTTTATGAGCGGATTATGGGATCCGTGTCTCCTTGTATGGAGTGACCTTGTTATGTGGTTTCATCTTGTTGCCTCCTATGAAAGGAGTGGACTATGTGTTTGTTGCCTCCAAGATGTTTGGAGTGGGTTCTATTATTTGTATCCTCCTTGTGTTGGAGTGGATTATGATGCCTAGTTGGTATGCACTTGTGGTTCCCTTGGTGGATTGTTTGGGTGTGTGTTGTTGAATAGAAGAGTGGCTTCTGTTAGGCGCTAGAGCCCAAAGAGGTAAACTAGATAACCTTCAGGAGTGATTTAAACAAGTGATAATTAAAGTAATGTACTTAGAAGATTAGGACTAACTTCTCACTAATCAAGATAATTTTACCTCACTCATAAACACAAGGGCTTTTTTAGACTTGGGATGAGTGGGAAGGCTTGGAATGACAAGATCAACTATCTTGTCCATACGAGAGATAGTTGATTTCGCATGAGTGAGTATGAGTGCTAGGATTCGATTGAGGCCACTAGGATTACTTGTGCCGGAGCCTATGAAGAATGCCTTGAGGAGATCTCATGACAAACCTCGTGATGACACTCTATCTAGGACAACTATTGTTAATTGTTTTATATGTATGGTTCTGCAAACATACTTGATCTACTTTATGTCTAGAAGCAATGTGACCTATGTCAGTGATGTTGGAGTTGTACTTGATTTGTACTTGTATGGTGATTGAGTTGTACTTGTTAGTTCATTTGCTTGGTTATATCAGTATGAGTCAGTATGAGTCTACCTTTGGTTAGTGGTTGTAGATCTTTGTCCATGTTACTTTGTTACTATCTCCTAGCATGGGGGGTGGGCCTTCGAGTACCACATTGGTTGGGTGGAACATCCACCAAAACCGTTGGGTCCCCATCTATCTTCAGTACTTGGAGGCGAGACATCTAGATGGATAGCTCATGGTTCTTATTGATTTATCTTGCTTTGTAATATTTCTTTTTGATAAGTTATCTACCCCTGTTTTGTTATGAGGTGGAGTTCTATAATTGTAACCTTATGTACTATTGCCTCATTCTGGGAATGAGTGATGTAACTATTGGATTAAGTTAATGTTTATGAGATTGTATCTTGCATGTTTATCTTATTATATTATGTGGTATTTTTATAATGTATGATGTTTATTTCATTAAGTTTATAACGCTATGGTTATATGTAATTTGTGTTGTGTGGGTTTAAGTAATCCTAACCTTGTAGCCTTAGAGGTTGTTGTTAATTAGTAAGTGAATGTATATGTTAAATGCACTTTATAAAAAAAAATTAGTTCGCTTAAGATGTTAATTACAACTTCCTTTAGGGTTACTTGGTGGGGCATTACAGAATTAAACGTAATCTCAAACCAATAGAAAAATTCATTGGCGAAATAAAGTGCTATGCCAATAATAAATCATAGCGTTGATGGAAAAAATATCAAGTTCTAGATATTATTCTATTATGGGACAAATTTTCCATACATCCAAATTCCTTCATAAAGTGTTCGGACTAGGGACAAGTTTCAACATATTCATTATGTCTAAAGCTAGATGTTAGCACAAATCAATATAACCCATGATCGTTTGATGATTTTTTTATGGACAACTATTGTTGCATTCTTGAAGAAAATGTCTAAAGCACTAGACTTGTGAATCCAAACCTCCATAATAGCACTAGAACCATTAGATTTCCAAAAATGAATGGTCAAAATTTTATTACTTATTAAATCACTTAAAGTCATGACACCCAAAATATATTTTACTGTTTACTAGCTACCAATAGTTGAAGGTCGCTTAAGTTATGACTTATGCCTTTGGAGTCATCATTATGACCTGCCCCTCGACCTAGATGATTACCAGTTCCATGGATTATAAAATTCAGGTGACAAATATTTGCTCATGAAAATCAATGGTTGAGATCGGCGATTAACTATCGGGCGACTCCCACAAGCCCACACTACTAAGAAGGTGATATCATTAGTCTTTTGTGGTAATACAAGATTATGGAATCTTTCCTTAGTGGGACCTAGCTTGAGCTCATGGCTAATGGTTTAAAAGGAATCAACGATTATCACAAGATGGATGACTGTAGTTTCATTCTGGAAGAAAATTTATGAAGCACTAGACTTGTGAATTTAAACCTTCAAAATAATTCTAGAACTGTTAGATTTAAAAAAATCAATGGTTGACATTTTATTATATTTTAAATGACTAAAATTCATCACTCAATTTTTTCAAAATAATATTGTCACATCAAGTGGTGAACTAAATGTAAGTCTTGATTATTTGATGTGATTTTCTTTATTATAAATTCTATATATACTTGACCAAATTGATGTTCTTCATATCATTTATAATATACTTGGTTTTTCTTTCTTTCTTCTATTTTCTCAATTTAATTTTGATATGGATTCGCCATGCAATGTTAGGGTACCCAAATATTTTTAGGAGAAAAGAAGCGACGATGCATACAAAAAATGAAAGCTAGGTATTGTTTTACAATTCCTTGTGTGTAGTTGAGGATGATGTAAGAATAATTATGGGTAGGGAATGGCTTCAGAACAACCCTTGTGATCTGCATTATGAGGTAACTTCAGATTTTTTGTCCAATAGCATGGTTATTTTTCTTGATAAAGATTCGGTGAAGATACTAGAAATATGTTATTTGTAACCTTTCATTTATTCTATTTCTTCATTGGAGTTGGAACTGGGCATTACAATTTTGAAAGTGAGTTAACACCTATTTGTGGAATTTTATAGAAAGTGGAATTGCATGCTTCTACAACACTGGCTCTTGCCTTGGTTAATATGAGATGTGATATGCTATGTGATATGAAAAAATGAATCATTAAAGAGTCTAAAGCTTTGGAGGAAATTTTGGGTGATTCCCTTTTCTTCTTTGTTGTTACTTTTTTAACTACAATTCACCTTTTTTTCAAACACCCACTTGAGGGCCTTTGCTAATGTTAAATAATTTTTTAGTAATGAATTGTGTCTATATTTTATTGTATAATGTAATAGTTCTTGTATTTTGTGACTATTTTTTTTGTCACGGTTAGTGGATTTATGGCCAAGATGGCTATGTAGTATGTACTTCAGCCTTCAACTACTAAAATTAAAATAATTTTGATGTCTCCATTCTTGTAAATCCTTTTTTGTTTGGTCAATATAAAAATGTGGCTTTTAAAACTAATAAGTGAGTGAGATTTATTGTGACTTATTAGTGGACATTTAAAATCATTAAGCTCCCACAAGCCATTTATTTCACTCTTTTTAATGCTTTGAAGTACTCTACTTGCCATTTAACTCTTAATATTTTTATCAATTTTTGCATATCTACCAGATTTTCTTTGATTAAAGAAAATTTGGTTGTGGTACCATAGATTAATGCCACATGTACATTTGAAGTACATATGCCTTGAATTACTCTAGCTTTCATTTAATTCTCAATATTTTTATTGATTTCCCCATATCCACCGTATAGTCTTTCACTAAACAAAATGTGTATGTGATATTGTAGATTAATGCCATATGTACTTGGGAAATCTTTAAAATATTCAAAATTAAGTTACTTTTCTAACCAAAAGCGAGCAAAATGTTTCATTTGATAACTTGATACTAAAAATGGTAGAAAGTATAGCACATGGCATGTGCTTTATTTTTATTGATTTCTATCTTTTTAATCAATTTTTCACATATCTTTGAGATTGTCTTTCTTTGAAGAAATTGTGGTTGTAGTACTATGGATTAATGTGAGATGTACATCCGAAGAGATTGATTGGATAGTTTGATATTGAAAACTACATGAAATACTATAGATGATGATGTCATTAATCAAGTGATTAATTGAAACAAGATTTGTAATGATTTCATATCGTTTGAGCGGTGATTTTGACAACTTTTCAACTTGAGGTACATTTTGCATGTAGCCAAATTCAAATCAAAATAAACATTGTAATTATAAATGTAATACTTAAGTTACATGGTTAAGTTGGTTTTTTGTTTTGTGTAATTAGCATTATACCCAACCTCACATGACTCATAAATAAATATGGACCAGGATGGTATTGGTATTGGTGGCTCATGAATAGGGATAGTGGGCACAACTAAAATCATTTGTAGAAGGCTACATAATTTATTATTGAGTGTAATGTTCTAAATTGTCATAAGGTTTTTCATTTTTCAAGGTTAATAAGGAAGAAGATGATGTGGTATTATTAGGAATGTTCTAAATTCTCCTACCTCTAGTTATGCAGTTAAAAAGTAAAAGACAAATTTTCTTCAAGTTCATAATGGGTCGAATTGGAAAGAAGTAGATGTAGTTGACTTGAAAATTGAGATAGGTTTTGAAATGGGAAAAGGAGCTTTGATGGAGATATGTGCTTTCATAAAGAGTAAGCCCACATAATTATTTTATGATTGTTTGCAATTAAATTTGGTGAATTCTCACACTCCATTTTTACTAAGGCCCTCGAAGAGGAACTGTGGACTTTTAGACTAATTGTATGCTATCCCAATGCATGGAAGTTGCATGTAGAAGGTGGGAGAAGATTTGCTACTCCTCATCTTCTGCATGACTTTGGTTCTTAAACAAGATAGGAACATTTTTTATCTTCATAGATCCCATTTCCCCAACATGATAGGCAAGCCCTATGGATTCTCAAAGTCACTTGTTTTATAATATGGTCTAGATCCTATAGCTACCACTACCAAATTGGAATTAATTGTTTTAGTTTGGGGTGTTCTGGTATACCATATTGAGAGTATTATAAATGTAGAACCATATTTGAGATCCCAAGATCCAAACCATGGTCGACAAGCCACGTGGTTTGAGAATATGGTTTGTATTGTCACCAACAACAGAAGTAGCTAGTGTCCCATCAACTTGCAATCAATTGTATCTTCAATACAAAGTGACATGTGCCATTCAGAAAAAACCAGAGCTTGAATTCTCTACTCATTCAAAAATCTATGTAATAATGTAACACTATAATTTAGTAGTAATAAAATAAATGGTTGTATTATTCTTTGATATCCATTTATAGTAAATAATTATTTCATGTTTATAATATCTATTTAAATTATACAAGTAATGTAAATGGAATAAAATAATGTAATGAAATATTTAATAAAATTAGAAAAACATTTTTTCTCCTTTAAGATATTAAGTATTGCCTATTTCTGAAATATTTGCGTGCAAATTTAAAAAATAAAGCAATACAAATGAAAAAAGAAAGCTACCATCAACTTGACAAAAAACACTAAAATTTGTCACTCTTGCTAGGATTTTGTGAAATTTAATTGATTTGTAATTTTTCATTGACTTGTTCTCCCAGTTCCTAGTATCATTAGTCATTTTATTAAGTCCTTTGCAATGCTAATTTATTGACCCCTTGGCCTTAATGTCAATCAATGTCTTGATTTTAAAGGGATTCTTTGAGTCTTCATGTTGCTTCAAGTAGATCTATATGTGACCCATGGACTCATCCTGATGGCTCCATTAGGATTCTGTAACCTAGCACCACTAAATTTTAATGTTATAAAAAAACATTAAAATAACTAAAAAACAAATTTAGAACACATGTGTATTGTTTATATTATAAATTACTAAACTGTTCGATGAACATTTGATGGATGGTTGTAGTAGAATTTTGGAATGAAATACACATAGTGCTAGTGTGCGGTCCACCTCTATGATACATTTATTGCTTAGACTATTTAGAGTTATAGTATTATTGACTACATCTGGTGATACCATTTAGAAAATGATATTTTGAACATTTGACTTCTTATGATGATTTGATTACAATGTTTATACATTTAAGTTCTTATGATGACTTGATTATGATTATGTTACATGATTCTTTAGATTATTGGGATGGTTGAACTAATTTTATGCTAGCTAGTGTGGTTGTTCAATTTGAATTTAGAAATGATGAACAAATGAAATATGTGATGTGAACGAACCACGTTGCAATTTGAAACTAAGATAAAAAGAATTGGGGATGATGTGTGATTAGTGATTTTTCCAGTTATGATATGAGATATATATGCTATGTGAAATTATGAAGCTTGAGTATATGAAATAGTGATTCAATTGTTTTGATATATCATTTATTTGAATGGAAACTTGTCTATATTAAATGGTGATTCAATTGTTTTGAAATATTATTTATTGGATGGATTAACATGTCCATTGAGTATGCAGGTACACTTTCCATGGCCAATGGAAGTTGTAGGCAACCTCTAGGAACCCTGAGTAAATTAACTAGTGAAACCAAACTATAGTCCATATGGGGACTATAATTCCATTATGTAATGTATTTTATTTGTAATGTTATTGGGTATGTGCAGGATCATGATGGGTATGTGGCTGACGAATTCTTTTTTACCCAAAATTGATGAAACTAAAAGGGTTTTTAAAGGAGATTATCAACTTTCCACCAATATAAATTATGCTTTACATTGAATTTAATAGATAATTATTATTCATTTTCTATTTGAATTATGACTAAATTCTTGAGTAGATTGAAAAAAATCTATAATTTATTATTTATTAAATTCAAAGTAAAGAATAATTTATATTGGTCAAAAGATGAGAATCTCCTTTAAAAACCCTTTTAGTTTCATCAATTTTCGGTAAACACAAATTCATTAGCCACATACCCATCATATTGCCACTTTTTGGCCCAACATGATCCTGCACATACCCAATAAAATTACAAATAAAATACATTACATAATGGAACTATAGTCCACCATATGGACTAAAGTTTGGTTTCACTAGTTAGTTTACACAGGGTTCCTAGAGGTTGCCTCTAACTTCCATTAGTCATGGAAAGTGTACCTGCATACTCAATGCACATGCTAATCCATCCAATAAATAATATTTCAAAACAATTGAATCACCATTTAATATAGACAAGTTTCCATTCAAATAAACCAGATATCAAAACAATTGAATCACTATTTCATATACTCAAGTTTCATAAATTCACATAGCATATATATCTCATATCATAACTGGAAAAATCACTAATCACACATCATCCCCAATTCCTTTTACCTTAATTTCAAATTGCAACGTGGTTCATTCACATCACATATTCCATTTTTTTATCATTTCTAAATTCAAATTGAACAACCACAGTAGCTAGCATAAAATTAGTTCAACCATCACAATAAGCTAATGAAGCATGTAACATAATCATAATCATGTCATCATAAGAACTAAAATGTATAAACATCATAATCAAATCATCATAAGAACTCAAATGTTTAAAATATCATGTCCATATGGTATCACCAGACGTAGTTCATAATACTAAAACTCAAAATAGTCTAAGCAATAAATGGATCATAGAGGTGGACCTCACACTAGCACTATGTGCATTTCATTCCAAAATGATACTACAACCATGCATTAAATGTTCATCGAATAGTTGAGTAATTTATAATATAAACAATACACATGTGTTTTAAATTTATTTCAAAGTTGTTTTAAAGTTTTTAAAAAAATAAAAATTTAGTGGTGCTAGGTTACACAATCTTAATGGAGTCATCACGATGAGGCCATGTGTCCATTTTGTGGTTCCATGGGTCACATATAGATCTACTTGAAGCATCATGCACACTCAAAGAATCCCTCTAAAAGAAAGACATTGATTGACATTAAGGCCAAGGGGCCAATAACTTAACATTGCAAAGGACTTAATAAAATGACTAATGATACCAGGAACTAGAAAATTAGAAATCAATAAAATTTGAGAAAATCCTAGCAAGAGTGAAAAAATTTAGTATTTTTTTCCAAATTGATGATAGGTTTCTTTTTCATTTGTATTGCTTTATTTTTTAAATTTACATGCAAATATTTCATAAATAGACAATACTTATTCTTTTTAATTACTGATATCGAAAGAAATCTATAAAATTAAGATAGTTTGCTCTCCTATGTGTGTGCCATGGACTATGAATGGATTTATAAGGGGTTTATCTCTTCAATTTCAATGTTTAATTAAAAGTGTAATTTCTTTTCTTTCTTTAATTTAATGAGTTAATCAAATGCTTGAAAAGCTAAATTACATGTTCATGGTTGTATATGCTAAGAATTCGCTAAGAATTATTGTTTTAATATCTTGAAATATCTCATGGTAGTAAGGCTATATGAAGATAGGTTCACAGTACCAGAATTATACTTTGTATGACTCCATTGCCCAATGGATGAGGCACTGAATAATGTTTACAACCTTTCTCTTTGGTGTAAGATTGTAGTTCTAAGAATGCTGATCCAAGTGCTAAACATAACCACATATTAAACCTTGTCTTCCTACGAGAAGCAATTCTTGCTTTGAGTTGTTCAATTTTGTTGCTCTTTGGTGCCTGTAATTATTCTTTGGTATGCCATTAGCAAGAATAATGACTATCCCCTTGAGTGTGTAGGGATTTTAATATCTATACATAAAGTGTTCTTACCAGTTATAAGGCATTCTTATGAACACATTGAGGTTTACCCACCTTGGTCCTACAAAGCCAAAAGTGAAGGAGAGGTCAAAATTTTATTGACTCTCGTTAGTTGGCCACTAGCCTTTTCTAGTCATCCACAATAGGCGGTAGCTACCTCTTAGAGAACTGTAATCTCTATGTGGGAAAAAACACCAACACTATCTTCACCTATAAATTAACCCACAACCAAGCCATTTGCATGGATGAGTTTTTGAGTACCCTTACTCTATTGATTTGTGTCTACACTTTCATCCATCATCTATCTATTTCTCATCTATCATCTACATATCAATGTTATGTTGCTGCAATAGTAAGAAATTGATATTCCTCCATCAATAATCCTTTGAAATATTGCATTCTCATGTGAGGTTGAGAAGAGAAATGGAGATCAATCAAGTTTACCATGAAGACCAGTTTGGATTTGAATTTATTATTTTGATTTTCATGTTATCTTGTCCTTAATTGTGCATTGTTAGGGTTTCATTCTAGTTTTTTTATGCATTTTCCCTAAATTTTTTCCCTAACTACAATTTGTCTAAAAGCCTTCAACTTAAAAATATCTCAATATTCTATAGCTCTTTTTAAAATAGACATTTAGATGTTTATCTATTGTAGATAATTTAATATTATTATTGCAGATGTGAATTTTCACCTAGCACATCATATAGTTGTGCAGTCTCAGCAGAAAATTCTCTAGAAGGAAAGAAAGGACATATGAAACTATTACAACATGTACTCCATCATGATGATACTACCATTGAGCAACCAACTATATTAACTCATCACATAATTCATGTTTTATTTATTTTCTTTTTTTATTCTTATATTCTTTTAGCAAAATGAAGACTTACTTTCAAAGGCTCCTTTGACTGATGATTCTTTTAGAAACTTATATAGGCCATCTATAAAAAATGTGTTTCAATAGATGCATATTAAGGAGATGTGACAATATTTTTAAATGCATTCAATGTCATTGATATTGGTAGAAATAAATTCCAGGCTTGACAAAATTTTATAATTCCTTCAACGCCGCACTAATGGAGTGATGAAAGGTTGGACAACATTTACTCCTTCTATAGCTATCAATTAATTCTTTAGTTAGAGAGTAGACAAATCTTATTCAGCTAAATGAGAGTCGGGGTAGGTGGAATGTGACAACTTTATTCTACCCCAAAATTCCCTACAAAACATTTATTGATCGATCGGTATGCAAGTGGTACCTATAGAGGAATGTTGCCACTCCTTATACCCTATCTATCCTCAACATTATTGACTCTACCATCAAATACAATGCATTAAATTGGGCCATGAAATAATTCTAATATAATGCTATCTATCAAACGGGCCACCCGTAATGCCCTGCCACACAACCCTAGAGAAAGTTTCAATTCGTTACAAAAGTGTACTAATTTTATTTTTTAATTAAAGTGCATTATACAAACATGTTCACCTATAATTGACAACCTCCCCTAAGGCTACGTAACCGAGATTACTTCATTCCCATTAACATACATCATCTAAATTACATTGCAGTAAACATCTCAAGTAATGACATACATCTAACATAAGTAAATACAAGATAGAATAGATTAACCATCACATAATTCCATTACAAGATTACATTCCTCATTCCCAGAATGAGTAAAAATACATAAGTATAATAATTACAAGATCTACCTCTTAACAACAAGAGGGGTAAATACAACTGATACAAGAAGAATTACAATAGAACAAGAAGAGAGTAACAACATCCACAAGCTGTCCAACTAGATGTCTCGCTTCCACAAACTGAAGAACAAAGGGGGACCCAATGGTTTTGGTGCATGTTCCACCCTACCTAGTGGTACCCGAAGGCCCACCCCCCATGCTAGGAGATATTAAAAATACAACATGGACAAGAAATCTACTACCTCTAACCAAAGGCTGACTAACAGAACTTATTGACTCAACCATACATATGCACAATATAAATCTAAGACTAACATGGTTACATTACTTCCAGACATAATAAACTCAAGTGTGCTAAAGAAACCATACACACAACATATAATCAAGGTTATCCTAGATAGAGTGTCATCGCAAGGTGCGTCATGAGATCTCCTCTGGGCATCCTTCATAGGCTCCGGTAATCCTGGTGACCTCAACCAAATCCCGGCCCTCATACTCACTCAAGCAAAATCAACTACCTCTCATATGGAAAAGCTAGTTGATCTTGCCATTCCAGGCCTTCTCACTTACACCAAGTCTAAACAAGCCCTTGTGTCTGTGAGTGAGGTTAATTTTATCTTGGTTAAGGCGAACGCATCCTAGTAATCTAAGTACTTTTATTTAATTATCGCTTCTTAAGAACACTTTCGAAGGTTACCCAGTTTACCTTTTTGGCCTCCGACCCCTAACAAAATCCACTTCTCTAATGGATAACTCGCTACTCAAATCTAGACTCCAAGGGTGACTCCAGTATTACAAAACTAAATAACTCAGTCTCTCCTAATCTAGGAGATGACAAATAAAGAATCTCACTCCAACACTTGGAGGAAAACAACTCAAATAAATCTACCCAAGGAAAAACGAACATCAACTAACATGGGAATGACCCACATACACTAGAAGACTTTACAATAATTACACAATTCACCATTTCCCAAAGCATCCACTTAAAAAGGGAAAATAATATAATAATGCATTGATAAAGAAATACACTATGTTTGGATATCTTAAATCCATATTTCTACTTAATGCTTCTCGCAGAAAATAAAATATTATCTTTCTAAATCTTCACTAAAACACAATAATTCCTTCATTAAATAAATAATTTTCTCAACCATATTTATCCATGCACGTGATTCATTTCAGTGTAAATTGCTCTCCAAAACTTGTATGCAACATATGGCTAAATCATAATGTACAACATATAAATATATATATATACTTAAATTTAGAAATAAACATACCATATATATTTAAATACATATTTTCTATATATATATATTTAAAACTATACTTACAAATGATAGCCTCTGATTTTGACCTCTCGTTTTAGTAAATTTTGACAGAATATTAAATTAATTAAATCTGTACAATATCCAAACTTAAAATTTCTTTTTCCCAAATATATATATATAATATATATTATATACTAATATATATAATATTAAATTATATATATACATTTATTCTAACAAACTATAAGGTAAAATTCAATGGCAATACGATCCATTTACAAATTAGATTAAGCCACGAATTAGAAATTCGCTAAAAACAAAAAAAGTAAAGCATGGCCTATAACTGGACGGTACCACCGGCTTGCATGGACAGCATGTACAATCGCTGACCACTGTACACAGTACAGTGGCCGCCAAAGTTAGGGGAGGCTGTGCCCCCATGGGATAGTCCGTCCCCCCATGCGGTGGGCGCACTACCCATGGAAGCACATCCTTCCATGGTAGGTGTGGGCGGTGGGGTACTTCCGTCCCCACCAATCACATACAATAAGGTTTTGTTTTATAATATGTTTTTATTTTATTTTTTATTTTATTTTATTTTATTTTTTTTTTAAACTTTCAAGGAATTCGGATCTGTCTAATACACAGGGACAGAATACAATTTTCACCATTAACGAGGTTTTTGGAAAACTGTGCCGACGCTGACTTTTTTTTCAACACATGACAATAATTTAACTTTTAAACAATTAACATAGTAAATATATTTACATGTTTTATGTATTTATATTAATCCAAATACAATACATATTATATAAATACATATATAATTATTTTCATAGAATATTAAAATTGGTAAAATAGGGAAAATAATTTAAAAAAAACCAGCATCATGAAATTGATGAATTTTCCAGAATTTCCTTCTAAATTCAAAAAACTATAAATTAAATTTCTTTTAACACTATTCAATGAATTTTACAAAAAAAAAACAATTAAATAAAGAAAATCAACAAATCTTGTTCTCTTACAGAAGGTTTTCTACAAGGGTTGATTTTCTTGTGAAGAACAGATCTGAACAATTAAAAAGGGTAAAACTTCATTCCAAAACCTAAGTGTTGAACACACAAATTGAGGTTTAATTTAACCCATGTTTCTTCAATTTCCCCCATTTATGGAATTTAAAGCTTCAATAAATTTAAACATTCTTCCCCAAATTTTATTGGATTAAATCCAGATTCAACAAACAATTTCCAATTTCACAAATAATAATAACAACAAATTTGCAAACAATATAATATGAGATGAATCAAACAAGACAAAATCTGGAATCCAAAGCTACAGATGAAGATGAAAATCTAATGCAAGCTTTCTCCCAAGAATTCCTGCAATTTCTTCAAACGTGCACAGATCCAATCCAAGAAATTGATAATTGCAAACAAATTATTCTTCAATCAACTTTACAATCCAAAATTGCTCCAAAACCTTCTTTGTGCCAGTTTTTGCAAAAATTCTCCAAATTCTTCTCAAAATAAAAACCTTTCAAAACTTCTCTCCCAAAAAAAATTGAAAATATGCATTCACATAAAAACTCAAATAACTAATCTAACCCTAATTTCCTTTTTGCATGCAAAGTGAAAATAGATATTTATTTCCTTTTCCCATTTTTGAAAACCTCAAATAGATTTTAAAATGCAATTTCACTATTCTTTCAATTCTTTTAATTTAATTTAATTAAATTAAATGCAATAAACTCAATTAATTAATTTTAATTAATTAATAATTAAATATAACCTTTTCCAAGATTAATTTAATTAATTAAATAAATTAAAATTTAATTAATACAATTTCACAATCAACATATATACTTCATCTAAGCATAGATTTCACTTAATATTAAAATAAACTCTACTTGTAACAATGCAATAATTCTAAACATTTAAATAAATAATAATGCATCTAATAAAATCATATAACATTAAACCAAGTAAAAATGACTCACAAAACAGGACTAACGACACACTAAGGCTAGGGCGTAGACCTGACACATGTTCCCTAGCTACTATCTCCCTTTCAACTTAACCGTTAGATCGACACGCTCAAACTTGTGAAACCAGGTGGAGTCGATGTCATGTACCTGCAACCTGCAACCATGTAAACAACATAATACAATATATCTAGTATATAATACACACCGTGAAGAAGAAATCATGGATTCACAGGGCACTATCAAGCGAGTGATGCGAACTGTCCTCTTCACCAATACACTCATCCAAGACTTACATTACATCATAATCAGAAATCACGTAATACAATATCTCAAGCTAACTCTACTAACATCTATAATCCATAATGCATGTGAAACAATAGTCAGATAATCCACATCTCACAATAATCAATGTCGCTCAATAGTAGTGATCAAAACACAAACAACTAGGTGTGTCCAGTATAATAGTAGCTGCATCCAAAACATAGCATAAAGCAAACACACAAAGTAAAACGGAGGGGTATTACACCACCCACCAAGAAAAAGTCAATTTTAAAGATACTCAATATGTTGAAAACTACTGGTGTGTCTGTATTACCATGCCACTATTAAATTTTTTTATGCGGTGACTTAGGTATTGAAATTTATAAGAAAGGTGATTAATAAGTATATTGAAATTTTAATTTTTCATAAGATGAGTCAGATATAGGGAGGAAGCCATGTATTATTCAATCATGAAGGAGTGAAGAGGAACACTACTAATACCGACCTACATCATCTTGATTTTTTATGTTCAATCTCCCAAGAAAAGTAATATATTTTATTACATTTATGAGGGAATAGGTTGAAACTATTTGAAATGTGCAAACCAAATTTTTCTTTGAATAATCACAACACAAACCAATAATACACCAATCAATTAGCATTATCTTCAAAAGAACAATCAAATTGAATGCACTCAATGCTAAGAATGTGCACACAAGACTCGATGTGGGTGAGGTGCTAATATACGACAGAGGAAACTGAGTTATAACTAAAAGTAAATAGAATTGAATACATAAAGAGTTGGTGAACCAGCCATGAGATATTTTCGCACTACCACTTAATCAGTGGAATGAAAAAGCATTACAATTCAAAACTAATTCATTCGCTGTGGTGGGAATCCACTCAATAGTGGGAATTCTCCACTTAACAATGGGTGAGAAAGAAAGATACAAATGCTTATTCTCCACACTAGCAGTAAACCATCCAGGGGTTATAGTGTTTGACTTAAATCAGAAAATAATGATAGAAATATAAATGCCTAAACAGTACTACTATTTCAGCCTTACAATGCTAAGTATTTGCAAGTATAAAATGATTATTACAATGAATCTGTAATAGAAGATCTACTCCAAACTCCTACAAAGAATACACTATATTCCTCTATGTAATATAAACTGAAGTACCAAAGAATATATATGCATATGAGTGAATAATAAGGTCTAATATGAAATCCCAACAAACTAAATAATCAAATCAACAACTTAACCCTCTCAAAAATTGCTCAAAACTTCTTCTAAAGTTCGTCTAAAGTTCCTCTAAACTCCTCCAAATGGAAAGCACAAGAAACTAGAAGTGTTGACACCAATAATTTAAGTATGAATTGATATAAGACAATTCTGATATAAAATAACCAGCAAACCAAGTACAAACTGGCAATCAATATAATCAACAATATGCTTAAAAATCTCACCACTCTTCACCAAAAAAATTGAAACTGAAAAAACACCTTATGAATTGTTGGACAACCAAGAAACACCAAGTAATAAGGCACATGCAACTCCAAATATTCCCAACACAGAAACCAAGTAGCAAGTACATGGTACGACCCAAGAAAGGCATCAACCTTGCTTTAAAAGTTTAATTATTCAATGATAAAATCTGCAAATGCACAATTAGGGTTGCCAAGAGCATAGACATTGAATGATAAAACATCCATACTAAAATTTAAATCATACTAAGAGCTACATATTAAAATCTAATTCAGCCATAGAATAACCAGCAAGCTCAAAACTCAAAATTATCACCAAAATCAGCAATGGTGAAGCTCAACATGAACTCCTAAATGAAGCACACTCTCAAATGATCATCTAGGGAACCATATTTTCAGGCTCAAAGAATGATATCAAAAGTACTAAGATCCTCCTTATCCATGTTCTAAAATCAATTCAGCAACATAAATTTACCATATTTTCCAAAGATGAGGAATGAGAGAGCAAAGGCCTTCTTTTATAGAATTGAAGATGATTGTTGGCTTTCCATATTCCTCCAAAAGGGATGCCCATTTTACTTTTACAATAATTTATTTTTTAAAACATTTAATTCACCTTTTTTCTCCTCTTCAATTTGGCATCCAAGTTTCCATAGGGAAATATTAAACATTTAAATATTTAATTTGTTTATTTCCTTCATGAGGCGTCCTCCCTTAATGGTCCCCTTTCAAAACAACATTAAGTTATTAATCTAGGCCATAGGGCCTAAAATGAATTTTATAAGATTAATGACTTAAAATAGATCATTTCACTAAAATGGGCCTCAAAATGCTGAAAGACAATTATGCTCCAAACTCCACTTCCCAAAAAGGAAACTAAGTTGACTACTAATGCTACTGCCCAAGATGGAACTGCCAAAAATAGAACTTACTAAAAATAGTAAATTATGAAAACTTGTCCAATGCCTTTCCATTTCATACAACTGCAAAGCTCTCTGAAAACCCGAAAAGAATCTATAATCCAAAACTAGAAACTCGAATGTGCTAGCCAAAAATAACAAGTTCTAGAGAAGTTTGCAAATGGAGATGCATGTTACACCATTCTGAAGCTCTCCAAAAACCAAAAAAACTCTAGTAGACATGCATAAAAAATGCATACATGCAAACCTTCAAAAATGCCTTAGAACCCCAAGAAGATAGGAAACCCTAATTTTACCTCTAACACGCCTATGGGCTTCCGAAAATAGACTATCAGTCATAGAAGAATGAATGGCTAAAATGGGGACATTACAGGTTGCCCTTCCCAAAATTGCTTGTCCTTAAGCAATGCCACAACACTCCAAACTGATCCCACCAAATCAAATAGTATCCTAGGGTCCCATATCCATCTCTAAAAATACCCACCATGTTGATGTTCCACCACTCTGATCATACAAATGAAGCCATTGAACTAGAACTACACTAACCTTCCTTGCAACCTCAAAACTTTAACAAGCCTGAAATTCAAACTGAAAAACATGGAATGATTGAAATCATAATTTTGCAGCATCTCACACCCAAAAAACTCTGAGGAGTCAATATAATCAATTCCAATGACTATCAACATTCTGGACATAAGGAAAAATGATCTCAGTATTGGGTATGTGCAAGATCATGATGGCCCAAAAAGTGGTGATATCTAAGAGATATGATGGCCCATGTGGTTGACAACTTTTTTTTTACCCAAAATTGATGAAACAAAAAGGGTTTTTAAAAGATATTCTCACCTTTCTGCCAATATAATTTATGCTTTACTTTGAATTTAATAAATAATAATTATTCATTTTATATTTGAATTATGACTAAAGTCCTGATTGATAGGTTCATTGAAAAAAATCTATAACTTTCAAAAAGTATCACATTTTTTGAATCCAAAACATGCGTCACATTTTATGCTTCACATACTATAGGATTAAAAAAAAATGAATTGAATTTCAAGAATTTTTGACCAAGTTAAGTTGGTCAGACATACGAGTTTTTATATTGGTTAAAAGTTGTAATAGAAAAATCATAATTAATTATTACTTGAAAAAAAATTACGAAAAAATATGCATCACATTGGAACGTGAGTCCCCTACTTATATCTAAAATATCATAAAAAAGTATTATCATTTTATTTTGGTTAGGGTGGTCAAACGGACACCTACTTCTTATTATTTCCCTGAAATTTAAGTACTACTGCATTGAAATTTCAAATTTTCAACAAATAGATTTTTATTTTTTTAAATAAACCTCATAGTTTGGAAACTAAATTCAATTTTCTATAGATTCTATTCTTACATATTTTTGAAATATATAGATAACTTATTCAAAGTTTTACTTTAAGTTGCCTAACTCTGATTTTCTGATTTTTATTGCCACTTAAGGGTTTGGTTTTTCCATGATGCTCCTGCACATACCCTGTCTCAAGAATATTCTTATCAATGAAATTGCTCAAAGCATCAAACATAATCACAACTCCTTCAAGGCTTCTTGCAAAGAAGAAAAAAAATATTTGCAAAAGCTCAATAGTCTCATCCTTAGAACTCCCAAAAGAATGAACAATGCCTCCTATGAATAGTTCTGATATATCCAAGAAGGCTTCTAAAAATTTTCACCAATCTCCCTACAAGAGTCTCAAAAATTCAAACCAAATCAAGCATTGGTTTGTTGTCCCAAGAATTATGAATGTACTAGTTGCTAAACAAGACTGAAATGATCAACTTGAGATCTGATTTAAGGAAAATCAACATCCAAGAAGATAAAAAGTTGCTGCAAAACTAAACATTAGCAATGAAAATATTATATATGCTCATATCCACAGCTAAAAACAACCTTTTTGAAGATTTCATCACAAAAAAGAACCGTTTATTTCTCAAAATCTCCCTGTAATCCATTTGTTGATGAAAAATTGATCCATCAAGTGATTGGTAAGGAAGGGAACATCACCATTAATTTTAAACTTTTTATCCTTATCCCTCCAAGGAACCTTCCTACCATAACCCAAAATATTTTGTATTCTACATCAAGGGTGCCAAAAAAAGATACCTGACCAAGAATGATCCACCACACCCCTGAAGAAATTCACAACACATTCCCGAGTACTAATCAACTCCAAATGCACACTCAAAAAAATATTAACCTCTTTACTGAACCACTGAAGTCTATCCAAGAAAGATTCAAAAACAAGGGAGCCTCAAACAAACATTGTCTTCAAATCCATCTCCCAAAATAGGTTAGTTTGATAATTACTCAATCCAAAGGATAAACTACTAGGCATGTAAACAACACGTTGTACCAAAACATGTTTTGACAAAACCTTGGTGTCAAATATGGGGCAGTCATCATGAATCAACACTTCCCATATGGAGACCAAATTGTCTAAACCTATTATACATTCACTTAAAACCAAGCTTGGAGGATTATCAATCACAAAATATAACTTTTCCTCAGATTCTCTGAGATGTTTGAAATCAGCTAGATGGTCTCCAACCTCCATTACACCCAACTGAGCATTCTCTAACATGCACTTCATTGATTCAAGCTCAAGGGTAAGATTATCAACCTATATTTCACTTCCTTGAAATGCACCAATGATCTTCTTTGTGAATTCGTAGGTGTAATCTCGATCTTTAATCCAACATAGATACTCTGATTTCCTAATCACTAAGGAGTCTTTAATAAATTTCAGATTAAAGAGAGTGACTCCATCCCAAAATCCTTCCTATCTCTCTTCAATAAAATTATATGAGCAGTTAAATCTAAATAAGGCATTCACCTCATCCTCAATGGAAAACATAAATTGACCTTTCCACTCACAAAAGTTAAAGGATGGTGAATAGATGATCAACTGCATTTCAAAATCAGAACTCTATTCCTTGTCTTTTCTACCCCAATAGCGATCCAAGACTCCTTTATTTCACCACCCACCAAATAAAAATGTTGAAGGTCATGAAGAGAATGAAATCCTACGAATTATTCAGGCCTTTGTTTACAATCAGCTTCATGATGTGGTAAATTTGATTTGAATTTGATAACCGATTTAAAAAATTTATCATCAAGGGCCATCTAGTCTTCAAGCTCCATTTCCCCTTCATTCTCTCCTTGATTATATAGTGAAGAAGCCCTCTACTTGATCAATGAGTCATTATTGATCGCAGTCCTAAAAATTTTAGCAACAAAAAATTCTTCCTTAGTGGCTACAACCATCTTAAAGGATTCACTATGGGGCTTATCCATGCAAGCTTCTTTGTCAAAGAAATTTTCTCCTCCAAAGGCCATCTCAAAGCTTGTAGTAAAATCATTTTCTTTTTCTTTATTGGGATCAAAGGGAAATTTATCCCATACAAGTTCCTTAACCAAATTAGGTGCCTTCACACTCGGATCCCAAATGTTGAACGGCTGATTATTTTGATATGGGTATGTGCAGGATCATGATGGACCAAAAAGTTGCAATATGATGGGTATGTGGCTAACACCATTTTTTTTACCCAAAATTGATGAAACAAAAAGGGTTTTTAAAGGATATTCTAAAATTTCCACCAATATAAATTATGTTTTACTTTGAATTTAATAAATTATTATTATTCATTTTCTATTGAATTACGACTAAAGTCCTGATCGATAGGCTGATTGAGAAACATCTATATCTTTCAAATACTATCACATTTTTTGAATCCAAAACATGAATCACATTCTATTCTTTTCATACTATAATATTAAAAATGAAAAAAATAAATTTCAGAAATTTTTGACCAAGTTAAGGTGGTATGACATATGAGTCTTTATATTTTTCAAAAGTTATAATAAAAAAATTATAACTAATTATTTATTTGGAAAAAAATTACAAAAAAATATTAATCACATTGAGACATGAGTCCTCTAGTTATATATAAAATATTATAATTTTTTTTTTTTCATTTTAATGTGGTTAGGGTGGTCAAACAAACAACTACTTATTTTTTCCCTAAAATTTAAGTACTACTGTATTGAAATTTCAAATTTTCACCAAATAGATTTAATTTTTAGTAAATAAACCTAGTAGTTTAGAAAATAAATTAAATTTGACACAAATTATATTCTTACATATATTTGAAATAGTATAGATAACTTATTCAATTTTTAATGTCAAGTTGCCTAACTCTAATTTTTCAAAAAAATTTGCCACTTAAGGGCCAGTTTTTTCCATGATGATCCTGCACATACCCATATCTTCATAAGAATCTTTCTCCAAGAGCCTAGTTTGATGAATGAAATCAAGACCACCTAAATCTCCATTATTTGTCACAAGCATACCAATGAAGTCTTCGTGATTACTTGGCATAGACTCTTCATGTGTATATAAAACTGATGTTGCATTATTGCACTCATCCTCAACATGTGAGGACAACTGCATATCAATAGGCACTTCTTGAAAAACCACCTTAGAATAATTCAGAAACAACATTTTATTTTTGTCTTTTATATTATAGACCTCCTTATTTATTTTCCCTAACACTGTTTGAACAAAACTCTGATTAACATACCAGTAGTAGAAGAATTATTTCCTTCTTGTTCATGAATGTTAAATAGGAAAGATAGGACAGATTTTGGAATGCAATCCATCTCATTGATAACCAAAAGTAAAGTGTTTCTCATTGATAAAACTACATCCTCCTCTTGTTCACTCCATGTTGAAATGAAGAGGTAATGAATCAAATAATATATTAGATCTTGCATACCCAAATCTATCAGCAACACACTTGTTTTGAGTTCTAAAAAGATCTTCGGTGTAGCAACTCTTCTGCAGTACTAATTGCTATCAGTTTCATCAAGATCTTGAGAAATTTACACTAACATATGAAGAACTCTCTTTATAGTTTTATCATCATAGGGCACCAAAGGTGCAAAAATTATCATCACTTCATTGAGGCATGAAGTAATCAACAAATTTACTTCTTCAACAGGATGCCTAAGCCAATAGAGATGATTCAAAAAAGTCACTCTAGGAGCTAATGCCAACTGCATTTCCTTCAAAGGTGACTGATTCACTTGCCTTAAATACTATTCTAACAAATGAAGAATGTTCTGTACATTCTCCATTGATTGAAACTATTTGTCAAGACTCTTTCTAGCCATATAAAGTGTTTTATTAGCCATACCTTAATCTGACAAGACAAGGTTTCTCAAACCTCTAAAAAAGTGTCAAATTCAAAAAATTATGAAGTTGAAACTAAACTTTTTTATGCTTTCAGATGTAGTATATGTATTCTATGATGCTCAACTGATAAACAAAGCACTGAAACTCACAAGATGGCAAGAAAATAGGCTCTCATACCACTGAAATGTGCCAACCAATTTTTTCTTTGAATTATCAAAACACAAACCAAAAATATGCCAATTGCTTAGCATTAGCTTCAAAAGAACAATCAAATTGAATGCACTCAACACCAAGAATGTGCACACAAGACCCGATGTGGGTGAGTTGCTAACATATGGTGAAGGAAACTGAATTATAACTGAACTTAAATATAACTGAATGCAGAAAGACATCGTGAACCAACCATGATATATTTCCACCCAACCACTTAATCAATGGGGGAAAAAAACATTACAATTCAAAACTAATTCATCCGCTATGGTGGGCATCAACTAATCAGTGGGAATTCTCCACTTAACAATAGGTGAGAAAGAAAGATACAAATGTTTATTCTCGACACTAGTGGTAAACCATCTAGGGGTTATAGTGTTTGAATTAAATCACAAAGTAATTGCAGAAATATAAATGACTAAATAGTACTATTGTTTCAACCTTACAATGCTAAGTATCTGTAAGTACAATATGGTTATTACAATGAATCTGCAATAGAAAATCTACTCCAAACTCCAGCAAAGAATACACTATATTCCTATATGCAATATAAACTAAATTACCAAGGAATATATATGCATATGAGTGAATAATTAGGTCTGATATAAAATCGACAGCAAACAAAGAAATCAAACCAACAACTTAACTCTCTCAAAAATTGTCAAAACTTCTTCCAAAGTGGCTCTAAACTCCTCCAAATGGAAATAACAAGAAACTAGAAGTGTTAACACCAATAATTTAAGCATAAAATAATATAAATCAAGTCTGATATAAAATAACCAACAAACCAAGTACAAACCAACAATCAATAAAATCAATAATATGCTTAAAAATCCCACCACTCTTCACCAAAACAACTAAAACTGAAACACACCTTCTAAATTGTTGGAAAACCAAGAAACATCAAGTAATAAGGCACATACAACTCCAAATATTCCCAACACAGAAACCAAGCACCAAGTACATGGTATAACCCAAGAAAGTGGTCAACCTTGCTTTAAAAACTCAATTCTTCAATGATAAAATCAGAAAATGCACAATTAGGGGTGCCAAGATAATATACATTGAATGATAAAGCATCCATAATGAAATCTAAATCATACTAAGAGTTGTATATGAAAATCTACTTCAGCCATCAAATAACCAACAAGCTCAAAACTGGAAACTATCACCAAAATCAGCAATGATGAACCTCAACATGAACTTCTGAATGAAGCACACTCTCAAATGATCATATAGGGAACCATGGTTTTAGGCCTGAAGAATGATATTAAAAATACTAAGCTCCCCCTTAGCCGGGTTGTGAAATCAATTTAGTAGCATAACTTTAACATATTTTCCAAAGATAAGAAATGAGAGAGGAAAGGCCTTCTTTTATAGAATTGAAGATGAATGTTGGCTTTCCATCTTCATCCAAAAGGGATGCCCATTTTACTTTTGCAATAATTTAATTTTTAAAACATTTAATTCACCTTTTTTCTCCTCTTCATTTGTACGTCCAAGTTTTCTTGGGGAAATATTAAACATTTAAATTTTTAATTTGTTTATTTATTCTATGAGGCATCATCCCTTAATTTACCCCTTTTAAAACAACATTAATTCATTAATCTAGGCCATGGGGCCTAAAATGAATTCTAAAAAATTAATGACTTAAAATAAATCATTTCACCAAAATGGGCCTCAAAATGTTGAAAGCCAATTATGCTCCAAACTCCACTGCTCGTAATGGAAACTCAGCTAACTACTAATGCTACTGCCCAAGATGGCACTGGCAGAACTAAAACTTACTAAAAATAGTAAATTCTAAAAACTTACCCAATGCCTTTGGATGGCATACCACTATGAAGCTCTCTGAAAACCCAGAAAGAATCCACAATCCAAAACTCGAAACTCCATTGTGTTGGCTAAAAATAGAATGTTCTGGAAAAATTTGTTAGATAGCGATGCATGTTACACCATTCTAAAGATCTCCAAAAACCCAGAAAGCTCCACCAGACATGCATCAAAAATGCATACATGCAAACCTTCAAAAATTCCTCAGAACCCTAATAAGATAGGAAACCCTAATTTCACCTTTGACAAAACTATGATCTTTCAAAAATAGGCTATCAATCACTCAAGAGTGAATGGCTAAATGGAGACATTACATTGTTTACTCATATATTTATATATCTTACTCATCTAGTGGAAACGCTAAATTCTGATTATGCAAAATCCTTATTGTAGTTTAATTATTATATTAGCATTTGTTTTTTTGAGGAATATGGTGAATAGTTGTAGGTTACTTTTCATACAATAAGATAGGTAAATTATGAACATTTACATGCTTATTCAACAACCCATGGAAGACCATGCGACTTAACACGTAGTGCTGAGAGGCTACCAACACCATACACTTTCCATAATAACAACTCCCTGCTAAGTACTATGTTGAACAAAATACCCTAAAAGGAAAAGTTGCTTATGGTTTATTCTACTCTCCATTCCATTGTGAAAATAAGGCACAAAATTTGGGCACCATACTTAAGATGTGAGGAGGGCACCATAAGTGGGAGAATAGAAGAAAATTTTATTCCCCAAACTCACAGGCCTTTTCTTATGGGAAATGTGTATTATTTTATTATTTTATTTATCTATTTCTGACTATTACCTTCTTATCTTTACTTATTGATTATTGTTGATAGTTGGTTTTTGATACAATTGATTGATTTTTTATTTTTTTTGGATTATTATTGTTATTTCACTTTGTTGTTGCAAACCTTCGAGTGGAAAAATTGATGGTTATAATGAGTGCATGAATGAGAAAATAAATCATGTTTATCATACAATGTGAGGTGGCTTTCTTGCTTATCCAATTTCCTTAGAAAAATTGTAAATCTAAAATTGTTACCAATAAAAAACATAAATATATCCTTGTATTTTTTTCTTTAGAGAGAAAAAAGTCACATGAGTAAGTTCTTTGTATTGTAGCATATTTCTAGCAATTCAACTGTTGTTCCTAGATAGCATTATCACTCTGGTTTTGTTATCTTAGAAAAAAACCCATGTCCATAAGGACACATAGATTAATATTGACCCATTCCATTGTACATGAGCATGTAAATAGGTCTATATACACCTCTACAACTATAAGAAAAAATTTAATGTAATAGAAAAAGGCTAGACAAAGGAAGAGAAAAAAATATTTAAATTTCAAATAATTACCAATAAGTTTGTTTCTACCATATTATAATAAACATGGTGTATTATCATACACATAGCCTAATTTCAGAGGAACTCTATAGTTTCATATAGTTTTCCTATTACAAAATCAGAGATATTTATTTGAATACATAAAATCTTAATCTCACAAAACTGTGACATGAGCCGATAGTTGGAAGCTTATAGCTACAACCTGTTTCTTTTAAATTGATCAGCCATAGGGAGGTATCTCTCCTCCCAACTAAAATAGGTCATCGAGCCTTTGAATACTCTCACCATTCCCCCAAGCTATGAGACCAACCAAGAATAGGGATATACACGCAAACCAAAAACATGTATGCACAGAAGAGATATTAAGGCCATCAAACATGTACTTAAATACAAAAAACTTACAAGGACTAAGGAAATAATATAATAACACCATTGCTTCATTAGACAAGGGGGCCTATCTCTTAAATAGTTCTCACTTTCATGGAAGTCCTACCCATCACTCCCATCACTACTCCTTCACCTTTTCCATTGTAACACTTTTTTCTTTAGCTCCCCTCCCAAAAAAAAACTCTCCTCAAAATCCCCCCTCCAAAATTTTTACTCCACCCTATATGTAGAGAGTTACCTAATCTAGGCTACTAGGATGGGTGGCTTCTTTTTTATTTTTTTATTTTTTTAACCCATAAGAAAACATAAAACATATTTTAGTGATCCCAAAACTAAGTGTACGAAATAAAGGGTTTGGTAGGAACAACTAAACTCACATTTATTCAGAAGCTATTCAACAAGGATTGGTTAACATTCTTTGGTGGTCTCTCCTTCTCCCTTTGGCCAATCTCATAAATATTCCTGTACACTCAATGCAAAGATCAAATACATGAAAATAGGTATACAAATTAAAATGATAACAAATTTAATTATTTATACAAAAATATCAACTCAACCAAAATCGAAGCATTTATTAACATCACAACATGGTTATCTCATTTGGGTATGTATAGGATCATCATGGAAAAAAAAGGCCCTTAAGTGGCCATGAAAATTCAAAAAATCAGAGTTAGGGAAGTTGACGTAAAAAATTGAATAAGTTATCTATATTATTTCAAAAATATGTAAGAATAAAATCTGTAGCAAATTGAATGTAGTTTCTAAAATCCTAGGTTTTTTTTTAATGAAAATCTATTTGTTGAAAATTTGAAATTTCAATGCAGTAGTACTTAAATTTCAAGAAAAAAATAAGAAGTAGGTGTCTGTCTGACCACCGTAACAACAATAAAATGATAATAGTTTTTTATAATATTTTAGATATAAGTAGAGGACTCATGTCTCGATGTGATCCATATATTTTTTTAATTTTTTTCCAAGTACATAATTAATTATGAATTTTTTATTACAACTTGGAAAAAATTAAAAAAAACTCGTATGTCTGACAAATTTAATTTGGTGAAAACTTCCTTAAATTATTATTATTTTTTTTAATCCTATAGTATGCGAAGCATAGAATATGACACATGTTTCAGATTCAAAAAATGTGATGCCATTTGAAAGCTATAGATGTTTTTCAGCCATCCTATCAATACGGACTTTAGTCGTAGTTCAAATAGAAAATAACTAATAATTATTTATTAAATTAAAAGTAAAGCATAATTTATATTGGTGGAAAGTTGAGAGTATACTTTAAAAACACTTTTTGTTTCATCAATTTTGGGTAAGAAAAAGTTTTCAACCACATGGGCCATCATGTCACTTACAAATCACCACTTTTTGTCCCATCATGATCCTACACATACCCATTTATGTCTTACACATACCCATTTATGTCTTTCCTACTTAAAATAATAATGGTGAATCACATCACTTCGACATTATTCCATTTATTTGGATATAATTGTAATTTAAACTTAGTCTACATATAATAACATAGCCTTTGCACAATTACATTTAATAATTACTTCATATACTCTCAATCATCCGAAAATTAGGTAGTCCAACATGATTATAACATACTGCTAAAGGAGAAATAACCATGGACTGATAGCCCAATTTCAATAAAGAGTGATCATAATAATATCAAAATCTATTGAGGTTTAGAGGTAAACTTACCATTATTTGTAAGGTTTAAATCACCTTACTCTTATTGGTATCATAATCATCAGTAACCTACGGAATTTTGTTTTCTATGTATCATGATTAAATAATACAAAATAATGCATGCAATAATTACATATCCAAATATAAGACAATTATTTCAAAGTAAATAGATCTAGAACCATCATAAGGTAATTATTACAAAATTAGTTGGGCCTTACATTCCCCTCTCCTTAGTTTAGACTTTATTAACTTTCATTGAAATACGTGAGAATGAAGCGAGGAGCATAGATGGAAATATGAGGAAATTTGGAAAATCTTGTCAATTAACACGTCCAAAATAGGTCATTTAGCAAGCACCAAATTTGGCACTCACCAAATGGCACATCACATTTAGCGAGCACCAGATGTGATGTGTTATTTGGAAAGATCCAAATTTGGTGCTTGCCAAATGACCTGCTTTGAACAAAACCTGAATTTCCCCTCTTTTTGGTTGACAACTTTGATAATGCTTAGAGTACACAGTTTATGATCATAGATGGATAGTTGAGGTTTTACCATTCATAGGCTCTCTAACTCATTACCCTAACTAGATAGCTCTTTATCCCTCTAGAGTCTATCTCTCTCAAGTCTCACTCCCTCCCACACGACCTAGACTACACCAATCCCCTCTCTCAGGTGTCTTTCCCTTCCACCTATATACGTAAATAAATCTATCTTGCTCCAAACCCCTTTCTCACTATCCCTCTCTCTCTCCCCCTTTCTTATTTTTGTCTCTCTCACTCCATTTCCCTCTCTTTGGTCGTTATCTTTCTCTCTCTCTCAAGTGTCTCCCTCCTACCCCCTCTCCCTCTCTTAGGTCTCTCACTCACTCCCTCTATCTCTCTCCCATTCCCTCTCTCTCACTCACTCTATCTATCTCCCTCTCTCTCACTCTCTCACAGGTATCTCCATCCCCCCTCTCTCTTTCTCACACACACACACTCCCTATCTATCTCCCACTCCATATCTCTCACTCCCTTTATCTTTGTCTCCACCTCTCTCTCTATCTCTTCTCTATCTCTCTCTCCTCCCAACCCCTCCCTCTCTCTCTCTCCCACTCTCTCTCTCTCTCCCTCTATCTCTCCCACTGTCTCTCTCCCTCTCTATCAAGTATCTCCCTCCCACCCCTCTCCTATATCTCTTTGTCAAGTCTCCCCCTCCTACCCCCTCTCCCTCTGACAATCACCCCTCCCTCTCTAACACCCTGTATCTCTCTCCCTCTACCTCTCCCTCTCTCTCGAGTATCTCCCTCCC
This sequence comes from Sequoiadendron giganteum, assembly GCA_007115665.2. Taxonomy (NCBI): domain Eukaryota; kingdom Viridiplantae; phylum Streptophyta; class Pinopsida; order Cupressales; family Cupressaceae; genus Sequoiadendron; species Sequoiadendron giganteum. The sequence continues at coordinate 489,358,532 of CM021100.1, read as the reverse complement.
ACCTTTTCCCCCTCTCTCTCTCAAGTCCCCCTCTCTTTCATGCCCCTATCTATCTCCCTCCCACCCCTTCTCCCTCTTCCTCCCTCTATCTCTCAAGTCTCTCCATCCTACCCCCTCTTCCTTTGTTAGGTCTCTCTTTGTCTCTCTCACTCAGTCCCTCTATCTCTCCCAAACCCTATCTCTCTCAATCCCTCTATCTCTAACCCTTTATCTCTCCCTCCTCCCTCCCTCCCACCCCCTCCCACTCCCTCTATCTATCTCTCTCTGTTTCTTCCCCCACCCCTCTCTCTCTATATATATCTCTCAATCCCTCCATCTCTCTCCCATCCCTCTATCCTGAATACCCACTCTCCCTTGAGTACTCCCTCTCCCTCCCACTCCCTCTCCCTCTATTAACTCTCTCTTTCTCACTCCTTGTATCTCTCCCATCCCTCTATCTCCCACTCCCTCTCTCTCCTACTCTCTTAGGTTTCTCCCTCCCACCCCCTCTCCCCCACTTTGTCCCCCTCTCCTTCTCTCTCAGTTGTCTCCCTCCCACCCTCTCTCTTAGGTTTCTCCCTACCACCCCCTCATCCTCCCTCTATCTATCTCTCAAGTATGTCCCTCCTACCCCCCTCTCTCTCTCCATATCTATGGGACCTGTCCCTCCCTCTCTCTCCCACTCCCCCCTCTCTCTCTCTCTCTCACTTCCTCTATCTGTCTACTACTTTGTCTCTCTCCCTCTCCCTCTCCCTCGGGTCTCTCCCTTCCAACCCCTCTCTCAGTCTCAAGTATCTTTGTCCTACCCCCTCTCCCTCTCTCTTTTTTTCAAGTCTCCCCCTCTTACCCCACCTCCCTCTTACAACCACTCCCTCTATCTCTCTTCCATTCCCCCCTATCTCACTCCCTCTATTTATATCCCTCTCTCTCTTGCTCTCTGTCAAGTATCTCCCTCCCACCACCTCTCCCTCTCTCTCTCTCATAAAGGGTTTAGGGTTTAGGGATTAATGGTTAAGGGTAGAGGGTTTAGGGATTATGATTTATGGTTTAAGGGTAGATGGTGTAGGGTGCAGAGAGAGAGAGTAGGGGGTTGAGGGTAGAGGGTAGAGGGTTTAGGGGTTTAGAGTTTAGCATTTAAAGGTTTAAGGGATAAGGCTATAGAGTATATAGTTTAAGGGTAGAGGGTTTAAGGGTTTAGGGTAGATGGTAGAGAGTTTAAGGGTTAAGGGTATAGGGTACATGGTTTAGGGTTTAGGGTTTATAGTTTAAGAGTCGAGGGTTGAGGGTTGAGGGTTGAGGGTGGAGGGTTGAGAGTTGAGGGTTGAGGGTTGAGGGTAGAGGGTTAACCATTGAGGGTAGAGGGTTTAGGGTTTAAGGGTTGAGGAATTAAGGGTTGAGGGTTGAGGGATTAGGGTAGAGAGTTTAGTTAGGTTTAAAAGGGTTTAAGGGTTGAGGGTAGAGGGTAGATAGTTTAAGGGTTTAGGGTATAACTTGGTTAATAGTTGAGGGTTGAGGGTTTATGGTTTTAGGGTTTAAGGGTTGAGGGCTGAGTGTGGAGGGTAGAGGGTTTAAGGTTCAGGGTTTAGGGTTTAGGGTTTAAGGGTAGAGGGTTTAAGGGTTTGGGGTTTAACCTAGTTCAAGGTAGAGGGTTGAGGTTTTAGGTTTAAGGGTTGAGGGTTGAGAGTTGAGGGGAGAGGGTGGAGGGTTTAGGGTTTAGGGTTTAGGGATTACGGGTTAAGGGTAGATGGTTTAGTGTTTAGGGATTATGATTTACAGTTTAAGGGTAGTATAGGGAAATTTCGGGTCATCTCAAAGAAACATCCAAGATCAGTAGTGCCTTTGGTAACTTTAATTTCATATACTCAAGTTTCATTATGTCACATAGTATATATATCTCTTATCATAAATTGAAAAATCACTAATCACATGTCATCCCCAATTCCTTTGACCTTAATTTCAAATTGTAACATGGTTCATTCACATCACATATTTCATTTTCTCTTCATTTCTAAATTAAAATTGAACAACCACAATAGCTAGCATAAAATGGTCAACCATCACAATAAGCTAACCAAGCATGTAAAATAATCATAATCAAGTCATCATAAGAACTCAAATGTATAAACATCATAATCAAATCATCATAAGAACTCAAATGTTTAAAATACCATGTCCTAAATGGTATCACCAGACGTAGTCAATAATACTAAAACTCAAAATAGTCTAAGCAATAAATGTATCATAGAGGTGGAACTCACACTAGTGCTATGTGCATTTCATTCCAAAATGCTACTACAACCATCCATCAAATGTTCATTGAACAACTGGGTAATTTATAATATAAACAATAAACATGTGTTTTAAATTTATTTTATATTTATTTTAAAGTTGTTTTAAAATTGTTTTAAAGTTGTTGTAAGCATGTATTTTAAAGTTGTTTTAAAAATTTAAAATTTCATGGTGCTAGGATACACAATCCTAATGGAGTCATCAGGATGAGTCCACATGTCCATTATGTGGTTTCGTGGGTCACATATAGATCTACTTGAAGCATCATGCAGATACGCATAATCCCTTTAAAAGAAATACGTTGATTGACATCAAGGCCAAGGGGCCAATAACTTAACATTTCAAAGGACTTAATAAAATGACTAATGATAGCATGAACTAGGAGAACAGGTCAGCGAAAAATTATAAATCAATAAAATTTCAGAAAATCCTAGCAAGAGTGATAATACTTTATTTTTGTACTTCCATGTAAATATTTCATAAATAGACAATACTTAATCTCTTAAAGGAATTTTTTTTTTCTAAGTTTATTAAATATTTCATTCCATTATTTTATGCCATTTACATTACTTGATTATATTATTTGAATAGATATTGTAAACACAAAATAGTTCTTTACTATAAATGAATACCAAAGAATAACACAACCATTTATACTATTACCACTACATTACAATGTTACATTATTACATATATTTTTAAATATGAGTAGAGAATTCAAGCTCTTGTTTTGTATAAATGGCACATGTCACTTTATATCAAACAAAATTGATTCCAAGCTGACGGGCCACTAGCTACTTCGTTACTAGTGATAATACAAACCATATTCTCAAACCGCGTGGCTTGTGAAGCATGGTTTCGATCTTGGGATCTTGAATATGGTTTGAAATTCATAATACTCTCAATACAATACACCAAAAAACCCCAAAATAAAACAACTAATTCTAAGTTGGTAGTGGCGGCTATGGAATCTAGACCATATTATAAAACAAGTGACTTTGAGAATCCATAGGACTTGCCTACCATGTTGGAGAAATGGGAGTTGTGAAGATACATAATGTGCCTATCTTGTTTGAGAACCAGAGTGATGCAAAATATGAGGGGTAGTAAATATTCTCCCACCTTCTACATGCAACTTCCATGCATTGGGGTAACATACAATGAATCTAAAAGTCCATAGTTCCTCTTCGAGGGCCTCAGTAAAAATGGAGTATGAGAAGTCACCAACTTTAATTGCAAACAATAATAAAATAATTATGTGGGATTACTCTCTATGAAATTACTTATCTACATCAGAGCTCCTTGTCCTATTTCAAAACTTGTCTCAGTTTTCAAGTCAACTAGATCTACTTCTTTCCAATTCCACCCATTCTAAACTTGAAGAAAATTGGTGTTTTACTTTGTAACTACATAATTGAAGGTAGGAGAATTTAGAGTATTCCTAATAATACCACACCACCTTCTTCCTTATTAACCTTGAAAAATGAAAACCCTTATGACAATTCAGAACATTGCACTCAATAATAAATCATTTAGCCTTCTACAAATGATTTAAGTTGTGCCCACTATCCCTATTTATGAGCCACCAATACCTCTACCATCCTGGTCCATATTTACTCATGACTCATGTGAGTTTAGGTTACATAATGATAATTATGCAAACCAAAAAACCAACTTAACCATGTAACTTAAGTCTTACTTTTATAATTACAATATTTATTTTGATTGGAATTTGGCTACATGCAAACTATACCTCAAGTTGACAAGTTATCAAAATCACCACTCAAATGATATGAAATAATTACAAATCTTGTTTCAATTGATTATTGTATTAATGGCCTCATCATCTATAGTATGTCATTTAGTTTTCAGTATCAAACTATCCAGTCAATCTCTTCAGATGTACATATGGCATTAAGCCATAGTACTACAACCACACTTTCTTCAAAGAAAGACAATCTCGAAGATATGTGAAAAATTGATTAAAAAGATAGAAAAAAAAAAGAGAACATGCCATGTGCTATAATTTCTACCATGTTTAGTATCAATTTATCAAATCAAACATTTTGCTTGCTTTTGATTAGAAGAGTAACTTAATTTTTAATATTTTAAATATTTCCCAAGTACATATGGCATTAATCTGCAATATCGCATACACATTTTGTTCAATGAAAGAATATATGGTGGATATGGGGAAATCAATAAAAATATTGAGAATTAAATGAAATTTAGAGTACTTAAAGACATATGTACTTTGGATGTACATATGGTGTTAATCTATGGTACCACAACCATATTTTCTTTAATGAAAGAAAATCTGGTAGATATGCAAAAATCGATAAAAATATTGAGAGTTAAATGGTAAGTAGAGTAATTCAAAGCATTAAAAAGAGAGAAATAAATGGCTTGTGTTAGCTTAATCATTATCAATGTCCACTAATAAGTCACAATAAATTTCACTCACTTATTAGTTTTACAAGCCACATTTTTATATTGAACAATCAAAAAAGGATTTACAAGAATGGAGACATGAAAAGTATTTTACTTTAAGTAGTTGAAGGTTGAAGTACATACTACATAGCCATCCTCACCAAAAATCCACTAACCGTGAAAAAAAACTAGTCACAAAATACATATTACAAGAACTGTTACATTATACAATAAAATATAGACATAATTCATTACTAAAAAAATATGTAACAATAGCAGAGGCCCTCAAATGGGTGTTTGAGAAAAAGGTGAATTTAATTTAACAAAGTAACAACAGAGAAGAAAAGGGAATCACCCAAAATTTCCTTTGAAACTCTGGACTCTTTAATGATTCATTTTTTTGTATCACATAGCAGATCACATCTCATATTAACCAGGGAAAAATCCTGCGTTGTAGAAGCATGAAATTCCACTTTGTATACGATTCCACGAATAGGTGTTAACCCACTTTCAAAATTTTAATGCCCAGTGCCAACTCCAATGAAGAAATAGAATAAATGAAAGGCTACAAATAATGTATTGCCAGTGTCTTCACCAAATATTTATCGAGAAAAATGTCCATGCAGTTGGACAAGAAATTTGAAGTTACCTTAGAATGTAGATCACAAGGGTTGTTCTGAAGCCATTCCCTACCCATAATTATTCTTATAGCATCCTCAACCTACACACAAGGAATTGTAAAAACCATACCCAACTTTCATCTATTATATGCATCATCACTTCTTTTCTCCTAAAAATATTTGGGTAGCATGATATGCCATGGCGAATCCATATCACAATTAAATTGGGAAAAGAGAAGAAAGAAAGAAAAAAGAAATATATTATAAATGATATGAAGAACATCAATTTGGTGAACTATATATAGAATTTAGAATGAAGAAAATCACATCAAATACTCAACACTTACATTTAATTCACAACTTGATGTGACAATATTATTTTGAAAGAAATGAGTGATGGATTTAAGTCATTGAAAAAATAATAAAATGTCAACCATTGATTATTTTAAATCTAACAGTTCTGGAATTATTTTGAAGGTTTTGATTCACAAGTCTAGTGCTTCAGACATTTTCTTCCAGAATGAAACTACAATCATCTATCTTGTGATAATAGTTGATCTTTGATGAGCTTAGTGCTAACCATTGATTCCTTTCAGACCATTAACCATGAGCTCAAGCTAGGTCCCACTAATGAGGGCCTGTGGGACTCCCCTGATAGTTAATCGTCGATATCAACCATTGATTTTCGTGAGCAAATATTTGTCACCTAAATTTGATAATCCATGGAACTGGTAATCATCTAGGTCGAGGGGCTAGTCACAATGATCAGTCCAAAGGATTAATTCATTACTTAAGTGACCTTCAACTATCAATAGCCAGTCAACAATAAAATATTATTTTGGGTGTGATGACTTTAGGTGATTTAATATGTAATAAAATTTCAACCATTGATTTTTGGAAATCTAATGGTTCTAGTTTTATTCTAGAGGTTTGAGTTCACAAGTATAGTGCTTTAGACATTTTCTTCAAGAATGCAACTACAGTCATCCATAAAAAATTCATCAATGGATCATGGGTTATAGTGATTTGTGTTGACATTTGGCTTCAAACATAATGAATATGTTGAAACTTGTCCCTAGTCGAAACACTTAATGAAGGAATTTGGATGTATGGAAAATTTGTCCTGGAATAGAATAATATGTAGCATTTGATATTTTTTCCATCCACGCTGTGATTTATTATTGGCATACCACTTTATTTTTCCAATGAATTTTTCTATTGGTTTGAGATTATGTTTAATTCACCAATGGTTTTTTTATTCATTTGAAAATAGGTTTAATTCACCAATGAAAATAATTTTTTTGGTAACTTCAAAAAATTTGTGAATCACCAACAAAAATAACTTAGTTGTTTGAGCATAGATTTAATTCATGAATAGAAATATCTTTTTGGTTTGAAACACATTTAATTCACCAATGGAATATCTTATTGGTTTGAAAATAGGTTATAATTTCCAATGAAAATATTTTATTGGTTTTGAAAAAATTGCAATTCACTAGGATTTTCCAAAGAATTCTAGCAATTACAAAAGATTCACCAATTGAGATTATTTTTTCCTGAAAAATTAAAAAAAATTCCAATAAAATTAATATTTTTATCAGGAAGTATACAATATTTGCCAGGATTTTACACCTTCGTTGAGCGGGGGTTCTTAAATTTAACCCTATTATTTCCTTATGTTATATTCATTTTTTTATTTCATATGATGGATGCATTATGATGTTTTATGTATTTTATATGGTTATCTGATGAATCTATATGTTATTATGCATTATGGATGCCTAATGTATTTTTTATACTTATATGTACTTAATCGTTATGATGTTATGGTTGCATTATGATTATGATGTGATGATTATGGATGAAATGATATATGTAATGCTATGTATGATTTCTATTCACATTAGATAGATTTAATGTATATGAAATGTGATGTTTGGTTGTCATGTAATGTAAATGTTATGTATATACAACCTGATGTATGCTTAATGAATTATGTATTCAATATGATATGATATGATTATGATGTGGAGTGCCTATGTGGATACATATATGATTCCTATAATGAAATGCGATCAATATTTTGTATTTTCTTATGCAATATGGATGAACTAATATGTTTATGATGATTTTGAGATGCTTATAACATGATTATGTATGTAGGATACTTTTGTATGTCACAAGACAACATCAAGATGTGGATGGAAAAAGTGTTAGGATGGAGTTAGTGAAGACAAAGAAAGATTGATATTTACATGAAGAGATGCTAGGCTATGCATGTAATGATCATTTAGCATTAAAAGTTTGACAAATGGACAATAGACATCATAGTATGACATAGACAAAGGTGTGCAAAGTTATCCACTTGTAAAATATATAGATAAAAAACAGGGAATGCCATGACTCATACTAGGAGAAAGGTTGCCCCAGTATTTTTTCAAAACAACCACAAACAATAATTAAAAGAAAATAAAGTCATGAGGCATAATCACTCCTCTAAATCCTTCTTGGGACATCTTCGAGGTGGCTAATAACATGACCAAAAAAAATAAAAAATGAGAAGACAAAGTCAACCAACAAATTCAACAGCCATTAAGATTGTTTTCTAGTATTTGTTTGCTAATAGGATTTGATGAGATTGGTTCACTAATTGAGTGATGGGTTTAGGGATTGAATATGTCTATTTTTAGGAGATAAAAAATGTCAGATAAGACGTCTAGTCTGGTTTCAATCATGCAACCACCTTTATAAGGACAATGATGGCAATGTCTAATTTCAAGGAGGCATCTTGTATAAGACAAATGGTAGGATCTGGTCTAGTTTTAAGAAATGAGGTAAGTTGTATAAGAAGTTGAGTCTAGTTTCAACAATGCCACCTCTTGTATAAGACCATTGATTGAAAATTTTGATGTTTGATTGATTAGGTTTGAATACTAGTTAAATAGTTAGTATGCTGGTTCATGATTTAATTAAGACTTAGAAAGTTACTCGTGTGTGATCAAAGTGTCTGATTGATTATGCATAGAGGAAATATAGTTCGATGAAATTTGACAAACATGACACTGAGTTTTTTTTTGGGATTTTGAAAGTTATTTGGATGTTTTTAGATTCTTGGAATATTTTAATGTTTTTGGAGTTTCAACATGTTTTCTGATTTTTTTTGGATTTTTTAGGTTTTCTAATTTTTTGGATTTTTGATATAGTGACCTCTAATACCAAGTATAGGATCTATTGAAGACATGAGTAAAGTACTTGCCCCCAGTTAGGAACATGATCAATTTACTAGGTATGGGATAAGATAAGCCTTATTATGGATGGATATGGAAGGTGAATACATGTGAAATGTCAACTATTATAGGCTATGGGAAGGACAAAAAAGTGTTATTATGGATGACGTGAGAAAGTGTGAAGGTGAATTTATTATGAGTAAGGGTAGAAAACCAAATAGAATTATAATAGATGATGTAGACAAGACCAACTACGCAAGGTGCCTGTTTGCGAGGTTTTCACCATGGTACTTATCCAAAGTGCCACTAAAGTGATTTTCACTATTGGATGAATTATTTCTCTTTAATATTTTTTCGATTTGTTATTTTTTATGTGTCACCAAGATTTTTCGTTGCCAGGTTTTCATCAAAGTGACAATTTTTTTTTTTTGTATTTTTAGGTTTTGACATGACTCTATGAAGCAAGGTGTAGAATTTGTGTAAATTCATACTATAGATAGGTTCTAACAATGGTTCACTTTCTGGAGTTGAAAGCTAATATTCACCAAACCCATATACTACCATTACAATGTATGTACCTAACTAGTTAAGCTCAAATTTGGATGACCTTATTGGACAAAGGGATCTAATCTAAATGAAGGGTGTGAATGATGGATGCATAGGGTGACTAATGTAGTGAATGAAGTGAGCTAGGGTATGATTCCTATTCTGCAAACTACATGGGCCATCATGATTCATATGAAAAGGAGTTTGGGTGACCACTAAGTTATAGTACATGAAGGGGTCATCGTCAAAGGTCAATCGAAGAACATCACCAGGGGAGATGGAGTGATATGATGGATGTGTAAATATGGATGGATTTAATAGAGTGTATGGATTGAGTGAAAGTGATGAGGATGGATAATTTAGATCAATGATATATTTTGTTGACATTCTACTTTGATAGATGCACCCAGTTATTTTTTTATGAAGAGGCATAATTGGATATCAATTTTTTTCTTACTTTGATTCTTTGCTTTTGTTTTTATCTTTTATTTTCCAAATAGATTTTGATTTTGACTAGAGGAATTTTCTTGATCTTTCTTTCTTTGCATTATTTCTTTTGATTCCAGATCTCCTTTTGAAGAATAAACTTTCTCCTTTGATTCTTGAGCTTTAGCCTTGTTATTTTCTTGAGGTGCTACTTGTTGGTCCATATTTATGAGGTAGGATGGTATAAGTGAGATGGATGAGATAGGTAAGGTGACAAGTGTAGACATGGAAAACTAACAACATGCGTCATGCATCCCGCTCTAATTTACATTCATTTCTTCTATTAATCAATTAAAATAATTTAATGATTAAATCCCTAAGGTTCATCAGACTTAATTAAATAAATCAAATTATTTCATTAAGTTATTAAATCCTCATTTGATAAATCAAACTAGTTTAACATCAAATATCAAATCCCTAAAATCCCCCAAGTTAATTAATCTAAATTAATTAACTTCTAATCATAATTACCATTCTCTAGCTTTTGACTCAACTAGAGTCAAATCTCAACTCTTAACTAACCCACCCACTTGCACAATAAATCACTTTATTTGATTTATTAAAAGACTTATTTTCCCTCATTACCTCTCATATTTGACTTTTTTGGACAAAGACAATTCCCCCCAAAAACCCTCAACCACATGCATTTATGGCCATTTTCAAATTTGAATGGGCACATTGGCCAAAACTTGCACAAGCTTGGGCCAATCCCATTGTGACAAGTGTCTCTCTTCTATGGGAGGGGATTTAGTCCCACTTCTCTCAATTTTGGCTTCTACTCTCTCAACTTCTCCTATAAATGGAATGCATTTTCTATCATCTATGATCTACATTTTGAAAGCATCTCCACTATAGGCAACTAGATCTCAAGAGCATCTCATTGTCTATCTCATTAGATTGGAAAGGGTTGGGAAAGGGCTCTCTTACACATCCAAAGGGCACTAATCCATCATAGAATAGGTTGCATTTCATGTCTTCTTTGCATGCTTGTTTTGATTTTATGATTTGTCTTGAAGAATGTCATGTTATTCTATGAGGATGTTAGTCTATGCAAACCATGTGTAGATTTAGTATCCAAAAAATGGCACTAGAAGGAGGGCAATTCCAAATTTGGTTATGTTTTACAACTTACTTTTATCTTTGTGGCAGAAACTTTCATCTGTATGGATGTGTTTAATCATTTTATTGGCAGTGGCTTCTTTGTTGTTATTTATTGTTAAAAACCAAATATCATTGTCTTCATAACCATGGCCAAAGAAAATGGTTTATCATTTACTACTGAGGTTTGCAGGTGAATATTTGCAGGGCTACTTTAAGAAAATGGTTGTGTTTTGTTTTTTGAGCATTTTATTTAAGACTATTCGTGTGCAACTCTAAAACAAGAGGGGTATGAATAAATCTTATCACTATGGTGTTTGTTGATTGCAAATTTGCAGGAAAGATACTCGAAATTCTATCATCTTAGATTTTAGATTAACTAAAATTATGTCTTTGAAATTTTGATCATTGAACATAAACTTATATTCAAAAAACCTAGTTACTTGATAATTTATACATATTTAGCTGCGTAGTTTTGAGAAATTGAATCTTTATGAGTACAATTGAATCAAATGAACTCACTTTTTTTTGATCTTGAATGATTTTTGAGCAGTCAAATAGAACGACATTACAGTTCACATGCCTTTCTGTGCTTCATCATTTTGCAGTTCACGTGCCTCTTTCTATGCTCCAGCCTTTTGCTTGAAAGTTGCTAAAATCCATTTACATGCATACCTTGCAATCATTGCAATCTGTGTGATACTTTATGGAGAAGAATTTTTTCTAAAAAACTCACGCATCCTTTCTATACTCTGTATTTAGCATACAATGCCATTGGATTTGGCTTGATAGCTATTTAGTGGTGTTTGTTTGAAATTTTCTTCCACGTCTGCTAACAAATATTTTTGTGTGCACGCCTTGCAATTACAACACTTCCTGAGATCACATCTCTTTTGACACAGTATGTTTAACTATTCACATGCTTTTTTCTAGACCTGTGCATTCTAAAGGACTTGCATTATGCATGCACAAACTTATCTGTCAGTGCTAATTTCTTTTTTCCTGATCATTTGGAGCTTGTATATTGAATGGCAGTCCAATGAGATTCCCAATAGACATCTGCATGCACAAACTTACTATTTCTTCATTTTGTGTTTATTATAAGGACACTAATTGTATTTGCAGGGAATACATTCATCGATGTTACGTATTCTAGTGTGCGAATTTGGCTTCAACACAGTGAGATGCTAATCAATGGGTATGTTGGGGTTGGGCTCGATGATTAATGACAAAGGACAGGAAATACACTATTGGCTTCAATACAGCGAATTAGCAACAACTGTCTTCACTATAAATAAATATTGTGAAAAATGCAGTGAATATACTAAGCGTATTTGTATTTAACATGTTTTATTGTATGCTGATGATTATTAATAAGTAACAGGAAACCTTTATTCCTAACACCTATTTCATTCTCACTTAATGACTAGCGGCTGAGACAACAAGAATAGTGCAAAGCTACCTACGCATCATGATGGCCACCAACTTCGCTTTGAATTGCATGCTTCTGCAGCTACGTTACTTAGATTTTCTTGTCGCTGCATGAGATTTAGGTACGGGCTAAGATGACCCCAGCCATGTTAGAATTCATACCCGCATGTGAAGTTCCTAATACTCAGCAACCTTTTGCTTATTTGGTCAAAAATCCGATCCTGGTAATTTACAGTAAGCAAGAACTATTCCCTAATTTCGTACTTCATATTGTGTCAATTTAATTTTGTGGGAAAGAGTGTTGAGAAAGCCGCTATCTATTTCTAATTTTGATCTACTCACGTACAATGGCCATGTTGCAGAATGCGTTAAGCTTTTTTTTTTTTCCTGTCAAAATCTTTGTTGGCGCATAGTCTTTCTGAGAGGAAAGCTTAGTCAATGCATTATGTAATAGGCGAAAAGGCATATGTGTTAAGGAGAAGCATTAATGGTGGAGTATAAAAGCTGAGTTAAGAGTAGATTTTTTTTCATTCTTACCGTGTTGTCCCTTCTTGAAGCCCTACGCACTAGGCATGCGAGAAAGATAGAAAGGCCTCAGTTAGGTCAAACTAGTACATCACTTGTAGACCTTTCTTACAGTGCCATACCTAGGCATCTATGTTTCAAGGATGATTCGGTCTCGTGCCTATGTCATAACATTTAACAGATCTTATTTCTGATCTTTCCAGGCTATCAAATTCGATTTGATCTCTACATTAAAAGTTTATTTTGACCTCTGGGTACCACGTACCAATTCTAGCTGCTTCCAGGACATGTGAGTTAAGACTCTTGTATACGTATAAACTGGAATATAAACCGTGTTCTTAGGTTTGAGTTTATTTGCATGTGTGTTGTTTCATCGGAAGCCTAGTTAGAATCAAATATAGGCTCACACATATACCCTGTACTGGTTGCAAGTTGGCGCAGGTTGAGGACTTTAGCTTGCACCTCCCAGATGCTTTTACTTGGAAGTTTTTTTTTTTCCAAGCCTTTTTTCCTCTCGTGCAGGTCCTTCTATTATGGCGTTCTAATAAAAGTGTGGAATTTGAATGTTCGCTGTCAATCACATTTATTATCCTTACACCTGCCAATGGCTTTGTCTTGAAAGTCTTTCAAGCTAAGTTTGTGCTTGCCTATTGCATCTACCTACCATTATGCCTTGATGGACGTTTACACCCTGTACCAAAAATGAAAATCTTTGCATATGTGTTTTGTCAAATAAAAAATATTCATTGTTTCCATACTTCAAAAATGTTGGAGCTAACTTAGGTTTTGGGGAAAATCAAGGATCTAGTGAATGTGAAATGGATTTACCTTTGGAAAGATTTGGTGTTGAAATGGGTTGTTTTCCATGCTTTGGATCTAAAAAAAAAAGAAAGAATAAATGCAATTCAGTTAAATTCAGTTTTTATTCTCTTTTAAGAAACTTCTTTTGTTAGATTCATGACAATATCAAATCTTGATAGAAGTTCTTGAGAATGTTCATTATGATCAATTTTAGGAATTTTATTGGTTAGATGTTTTATGAAATGACAACTAATATGAATTGTTTCGAAACAAACATTTCCACATTCACAATTAGGATAAATGATGTCAAAGTCATGTGAATTTATTAGCTTATTATTGGTTCCTTGTAAATATGATCATTATATTTGAAAATGTATCATGTGATAACCTTGTAATGTAGAATAGGTTGAGATCAAGGTGGATATTAGAAGACGAGTATCCGAATGGAACAAAGGTCAAAGGTTGACATAAAGATTGGAATTGGAAGTTGGCATTGGAGGTTGACAAAAGGTGAATAGAGTGAAGTTGGAAATTTCTTTTTTGAAGTCAAGACTTGGAAAAAAACATTTTTTAATGCTTGTCTTAGAGTATCAATTCACTACCCTTTTTTTTCTGTTTTAAACCAACTCACATTTCCTTTTGTGTTTAAAATCAAACACTAATTTGATCTTTTCAAAGTTGGTTAAAAAGAACCTTAGACATTTACTAGATTTCAATTTGGACTTAAAATTGAACAAGACAACTTCACATCTCAATTGGTGCTTTTAAAATGAACTCATCACTACCTTGAGGTATAAAATGAACAAGTGTCTTTCATGTTTTGCAATATTTTTCACAAATTAATATCATTAAAATGCGTATGCGATTCTCTCACGCTTAATAGCGATCTTGAGAATCAAAAGTATTTTGGTGATATTAAGTTGTCAAAAATATTGCCTTCACATTTCGATTTGGAAACTTAAAATTGAACAAAATGTCTTACGAGTATGAGTAAACTTATTGTGAGTGTTCTCTTTTTGTTTCTAAATGAAGATTGATCGAACTATGAATATGTCTACTCACTTTTGTCTATCTTAGAGGGCCTGCCTTGTGGGAAAAATTTCTCACCCAAGGAAACGACCCAACCGGGAACACGCTAAAGCCAAGCAACTTCCAACTCGCATATAAGTGCAGATTCTTGAGGAAAGTTCAAGCATCACAAGGATTATTCTAACGAGATGGATAGAAATGGACTCTCACTGACATTGGATAATCCCCCATGAACAGAATTCCCGAACTAAAACCTTTGTTTAGAAAAGGCCAAATCCTTGTCTATTTTGTCGATGCAAGAGGTCATGTCCTCTGAAGCCGCCCCACGTTATACATGCGGTTTTTTTGTAGAGATGGAAAGTATGCCATGGGAGATTCATGGGTACTAATGCTTGGCTGAACTGAGAAGTGTGTGTCGTGGAGGGGAGCCAGTGTGGTCAAACATTTAGCCATTCACACAAAATATGCGTAGCTAGATTCGTCCGAGTGGGAACCCAACAAAATATTTTCTCATCATCCTAGAGTTCTACATGTGCTTGAAAGTGGAAAACACATTGCTTGGTTCCTAAAAACATTTGAAAACAAACATTCACAAGACCTTCAAATTTCAAATCCCTTTTAGGAAACAAATACCTTTGAAGAATTTAAGCACTCTTACTTTCACTAGGGATCACATCCTTAGAGGTTTCTAAGTGCTTAGATTCTATCACCATTTGTTTTCAATAAGGTTAAACATAGGAGACTTTTGCCCTATTTTCCTTGATTTCCACATAATGGACTTTGTGGGATGAAAACGAAAGTGGGACATTAGACATAAAGTTTGAAAAGATAAACAAGCAAGTGCTTTTGGTAAAAATATTACATTAAAGAAAGATAAAAAGACAAACTAGATTACACATGTGTTTTCTAAAATAATTGGTTTACAACTTTTACAAATAAACTTCAAGAAACAATCCTGAGTTGTATGAGTTTTACTATCAACAAAATCCTGAACTTTTTTGAAAGGTTTGCTTTCCTCCCATAGGAAAAATATAGCATGTTCTTCAACACCGAGGTCTTCTAAAAAGAAGTGTTATCTAGGTCAAGTCTAGGATCAAATCTAATCACTTTCATCCATCTCTCAACCATCAAAATCGGTCAAAAATCACCTCACCAACAGCTCTTGCAAACTTTGTGAACATCTTTTGTGCTAAAGTTTTAGGCAAAATAAATAATCACCTCATTTGACTTAACACACCTAGTCAAACTATTATCTTATGCACGAGTTTTCTCTAGGATAACACAAATTCCTAGGGTTTACAAGTTCATCTTGTTTGGCTTAACACACTTAGCCAAATTATCAAATCATCACCTTGTTTGACTTAACACACTTAGTCAAACTGTCCTCTTATGTACAAGTCCACTCTAGGATAACATAACTTCCTAGGGTTTACAAGTGCATTTATCACATTTTGTTTGACTTAAACACATTCAGTCAAACTATCAATTCAACCACGATCAATCAAAGTCCTAAAAAGTTTAGTATTTCCTTCAAAATTTCTTTAAGAGTTCCATTCATCTGTATCACTCAACTTTCATTTATCTCATCCTCGTCGTCACTTTGATCCTTCAATTATCCTAGTTCTTCCCTTCTTTGAACCTAATGTTTAGACTGATCTAAAGAATTAGAGGTTCATCTCTTACATTCTTGAAAATTGATCTTCATTTTACGGTTCTAACTCGATCTCAACACAAGAGGGACATGGAATATAAACTTGATCCATCCATCATCAGTAATCCAAGTCAACCAAACTATCCAAGTCTCACAATACCAAATGATCATCGAAACTCACATTTATGCATGGCATCATTATCTCGTCCAAACTTCAACGATATGAATGTGAGTATGACCAATCTAAAGTTTGGAACACCTTTTCCAATGATAGATTTAAATCCAAGTCCAAATCTACAAATCTATCAACCAAACACTCAATGCATGAGTCTTATTCCAAACAACACTATCCCACCAAATCCATACATGTCAAATACAAGTTTGTCAAACATGACCATTTCGAATCCACACTTGGTAAACTTTCGGGTAGACATGTTTGCAAATCCCATCAATGTTGTTCGAAACCCAAGCAATATGTTGATGAATCCATGTATTGATCCTAGTTAAGGTAACTCCATGCAAAATCAAAGTTACCTAAATCAAGGAAATATGATTCCCAACCATAACAACTTTCAATTTCAATCTATCATGTTGAATCTAAACATCACACCAAATCAAAGCATTATCCAGAATCAACTTATCCATGATCCCTGGCAAGCACCAGAAGGGTGCATTCAAATTCTACTTGCTCTACAACCAAGTCAACCATATCAAAGGTGTCAAGATCAAAATCAAGATCAAATTTTGTAGGATCAAATTGCTTCACTTGCCAAAGTAGTTGATCCATTGTGCCAAGAGACATCTCCACCCAAAAATCAATACATTCTTCCATTGGTTGAACCACGTCATCAAAGCATTGAGCTATCTCCACAACCACATCAAGAACAATATCTCCAATATCAAGAAATTGGATATCAAGATCAACAACAAGTGGCAACCACTCAAGCCACCATGGTCGACACTTCGGTTGGTCCTCAAATCCCTCAAAGCATACCTTCTCAAAGACCAAGCATTTCAACCACACCTCCAACAACCCAAATCCCGACCACCACCGCAACTGTTTCGCCTATCACCATAGATGGCGTCATTCCCAATCCACCACCAATCCCACCAAAACCTAACAGTGACGAATTCATTCACGAACTTGATCCAAACCATCCAAAAAAAGCCAATCATCAGAGGGTACTAAAACAAGTCCAGCAAGCTGCACAACAAGCACAAGTGCAACCAGCTACCCAACAAGCCGCATAAGCCCAAAAAGCAACTCAAGCAGCCCAGCAAGCACAAGCTCAAGCCCAGGCCCAACAAGCGCAAGCACAATACCAAGCACAACTGCAAGTAATCCATTGGAAAGCATACCAAGAAGCCCTGGAAGATTTTCAGGCACATCAGCATGCTCAATAATAGACTTCATTGGCTCAACAGCAGTTCACCCAATAAAAAACTTCATTGGCTCAATAGCAGCTCACCCAATAAAAGACATTGTTGGCTCAACAGCAGCTCGCCCAATAACAGACTTCATTGGCTCAACAACAGCTCGCCCAATAACAAACTTCGTTGGCTCAACAGTAGCTCGCCCAATAAAAGACTTCGTTGGCTCAACAGTAGCTCGCCCAACCACAAGCTTTGTTGGTGAAACAATAGCTCGATCAATAGCAAGTCTTGTTGGCGCAGTAGCAGCTCGACCAATAACAAACCTCATTGGTGCAATAGTAGCTCGAGCAATAACAAGCCTCGTTGGTGCAGTAGCAGCTCGACCAATAACAAGCCTCATTGGCGCAGTAGCAGCTCGACCAATAATAAGCCTCATTGGTGCAGTAGTAGCTCGACCAATAACAAGCCTCATTGGCGTAGGAGTAGCTCGACCAATAACAAGCCTTGTTGGTGCTATAGTAGCTCGACCCAACAACAAGCCTCGTTGGCACAATAGCAACAAGATCAACAACAAGCGTTGTTGATGGAAATGTAGGCATATCAATAGGCCTTGAACACATAGCAGAGTTTGCAGCAAACTCCCACTGATACCCATCCCACCAATCAAACACCTCACAACACATTCATTCTACCTCTCGATCCAAGCAATGATGTCGCAACACAAATCAAACTACTCTCGTAGCAAGTGTTGGACCTCCAATTAGGGAAAATAACCAGAACACCAGGCAACTTGTGTCCTTGTCCATTCAACAAAGATCTCACAAGGGTACCATTCCCAAAGGGATTTGAAATCCCCAAATTCGATAAGTACAATGGGACGGGAAACCCTAAAAATCACATCAAGGAATTATAGGTGCATTGCATGAAGGTTGCATACAATGACACATATCTAATGCCTTTTCCCCCGAAGTCTGACTGGTCCTACCATTGAATGGTTTTCTCGCCTACACACAAGCATTAAAACATTTGAGGAAATTGTGGAAGCATTCCTTAAAAATTATGCTTTCAACATGGGTGTAAACATTAGAAATATCAATGCTCAAACAAAGAAAAGAAGAGCTATTCACATCCTTTTGCAAAGATGGCGATCCAAGGCCAATCAGAGCAAGTGGACCATGCCAGAAGAACAACAAGTTTGCACAATCATATCCAATCTAAATGAAAACTTGGCGTTCTACTTAAAAATGCAATGCATCACATCATACGATCAATTGATCCCAAAGGTGCTCAACATCGAAAGAGCCCTTACTGCACAAGGAGGCGCATCAACATTCACTCCACCATAGGAGAACCACCCATCCAACAATTATAACGATGAACCTTGAACATGGTCGAGGAACAAAAATATCACAAACGACGGTGTGGTCGATGCTAAAGTGGTCATCAGTGCCCCTAAGCAGAGCATCTAGACTCGTCAGCAACTGCAAAATCATAATCACAATAATGTACAAACTAATATAGTAGCACAATCGCAACTGCTTCCTAGCAATCAAATCAACAATTTGAATAATCAAGGAGGACCACCTCCCAAGGAAAATATCCTCCCAAGCGATGGTTCACGGCTCTTGGAGAATCCATCGAATCCATAATGAAGAATTTGGTCAAGGAGAACCTAATCAAGGTCTCTAACTCTGAGCAATATGAGGAACCCATGACCAAACTACCATGGTACAAAGAAAATCTCCTTTGTGACTTTCACAAGATCAGGGGACATACCACCGCAAATTGCATGAGGCTAAAGAATATCATCTAAGACCTCATCGAAGACAAGATCATCAATATTGAGCAACCAGCCAGTAATCAAGATCTGAAAATATACACAAATCCGATGAAGAACCACAATCAAGGAAATAGCTAGGAGAACAACAATCATCCATTCCAACACATTTTTATTAATCATCCATCCACCCATCTGCTTGCATCCATACTATAGCTTGAGCTGGTGCCCATATCATATTCCACCATAGTACTACTTGGCATTTTCCTAAGGTCAGCTTGTCTTGCCTTTATCAAAGTAGTCTATCGCTTAAATGCTAGGGGCATGCCCTTGAAACTGGCAGTTGATCAGATTTGTGTATATCTTTCGTGCTCTTCCCAAATTCATAAAAATCCAAAAGTAGTTCAAAATCTCAGAAAATCTTCACAAATTTATCATTGACTCTTGTCAATCTTTCACCTTGTTTGAACTACACCGTCTCTGAGCTTGAACGTAGGCAAGGTTGATCTCCGATCATCCCCCGAGATAGTTTAGGTTAGTCCTTAGGCATCCATCGCATTTGGCAATCTGTTTGAATAAAATCAATCATCACCTTCACTCTTTGGTGAGTCAATTAGAAGCAAGTTTAGCAAGTTCAAAAGTGAACACCTAATCATCAAAGTCTTAAATCTAAATTAGTAAGCAAGCAAGTTGATCAACTCGGAGTATCAATAGCTTATCACCCAATCAGTCTCATCAAAACCCTAATCACAACATGTCCTGGGTTGAATCTTTCCCACATTGGACGTAAGCATTGGGTGCCCCACAGTAGTTTAGCCTTGGCTAGCGGTATGAAGAACATTAGCTTGTTTGATTGTTTTTCTTTTCATGGTATTTGTTGACTTAACTTATTTTGCACTCATTCCAAGGACCTCTCGACGATGCCTAAACAAAGCAAGTTTAGAGAGAAAGGAATGGGGCAAAGATCATTATCTTTTTTATCTGCTATGCTTATTGGATATTCTTGTAAAATAACTTCATCATGCATAATTTATTTTATTTGTCAGAAGGATGTTGTAGATGTCTTGTTGACCACAGAAGAAGGCTTGCCTTTTTATTTTTTGGCCCGAGATGTTTAGGATATCTGAACTGTATTTCGAATAAGGTTTTGTTTGTCAAGTGTGAACAATATTACTCCTATCTATTTGATGAGTCAAAGTTCATCACACTAGTCGTAACGCCATCTTGGTTCTTAATACCTTGATGCATTGCACCTACGTGTGTTATCAAACATAAAGAAGGGTATGTTCTTTATCTCTCCCATCCTTGGATAAGCAATACATCATCATCATTCATCATCATATCCAAAAAAGTCTCGACGACTAGTGGACTTATTGCACTTCTGCATCTTCTTGAATTTAAGGGTTGATCCCTCTCATTCTTCTATCATCTTTCATGCTAACAATGCATCCATCCTCATCCTACATAATCACATCATATCATCATAAGACAACATCATTCATCGCATTCATCTCACATGCATTGCATAATCATTTAAGATATTTAAAATAATATAGATAAAAACATCTCATTTACATCATCATTATCATATAGATAAGTTAGTCTAACCATCCATACATCCATTTTAAACCTCTTTATTGTGAGATCGGCCTCAAATCAAATCTTTTCACTCAATCTCTCGAGGGGGCAATGTACTAATGTACTTCTTTTCATTGGGGCATCTGAAAAAATCATAATTTTTTTTAATTTCGATGTCAACGGCATCATTCTTTGAACCAATGCAACAAATACATTGCTTCAAAGAGAGGAAAAATGTATACATGGAAAACTAATATCATGCGTCATGCATCCTGCTCTAATTTACATTCATTTCTTCTATTAACCAGTTAAAATAATTTATTGATTAAATCACTAAGGTTCATCAGACTTAATTAAATAAATCAAATTATTTCATTAAGTTCTTAAATCCATATTTGATAAATCAAACTGATTTAAAATCAAATATCAAATCCCTAAAATCCTCCAAGTTAATTAATCTAAATTAATTAACTTCTAATCATAATTACCATTCTCTAGCTTTTGACTCAACTAGAGTCAAATCTAAACTCTTAACTAACCCACCCACTTGCACAATAAATCACTTTATTTGATTTATTAAAAGACTTATTTTCCCTCATTACCTCTCATATTTGACTTTTTTGGACAAAGACAATTCCCCCCAAAAACCCTCAACCACACGCATTTATGGCCATTTTCAATTTTGAATGGGCACATTGGCCAAAACTTGCACAAGCTTGGGCCAATCCCATGGTGACAAGTGTCTCTCTTCTATTGGAGGGAATTTAGTCCCACATCTCTCAATTTTGGCTTCTACTCTCTCAACTTCTCCTATAATTGCAATGCATTTTCTATCATCTATGATCTACATTTTGAAAGCATCTCCACTATAGGCAACTTGAGCTCAAGAGCATCTCATTGTCTATATCATTAGCTTGGAAAGGGTTGGGAAAGGGATCTCTTACACATCTAAAGGGCACCAATCCATCATAGAATAGCTTGCATTTCATGTCTTCTTTGCATGCTTGTTTTGGTTTTATGATTTGTCTCCAAGAATGTCATGTTATTCTATGAGGATGTTAGTCTATGCAAATCATGTGTAAATTTTGCATCCACAACAAGAATGTGTGGTTCATAGAAGAGAATGGTGATACACTCAATGGATTCTCTGGGACTATCCTTTTTGGCACTGTTAACATCAAAGGATTATTGCAAACCCTTAACAAGTTGGGAAGAAGGCTTAGTAGAGGCAATAGTATGGGATGCATACCCTAACATAGGATGGTCAAAATCAAAGGATGATGGGTCAGAAGATGGATGATATTGAATAGGATCATGAGCATATATGGAAAAGATAGAGGTGTCATCGGGATCCCAAAAGGTGTCAATCTAGACACGACCATCTATTTGCTTATTTTCACAAAGATTTTGAGAGAACTTAAAATCATTCTTGCAAGCTCGGATATCATTAGCAGTATTAAAATTTTCACCTATGGATGACATCTTAGCACAAAATGAATTATCTATACAATACTCTCCACATCCCATTTCATGGATCTAGATCTTGGTTTTAGAAGGTGCAGTGAATGAAGTAGATGATTTGACCAAGGAAGGTGGATCAATTTAATGTGATGAGATGGAGGATGAATCTTCTTGATTAATATCCACTTGAAATTCAGTAGTCCCTCTCAAATTATTATAGTATTAGAAACAATCAAGATCACTAGCTATTGTGATTTTAGTGCCATTGTGGGAAGCCTTTAAACATTGATGGTATGTGGATAAGATGAAATTCATAGCATGAATCCATGGTAAACCAACATGATGTTATAGGGGAGATCCAGGTCGAATAAGTAGAATGCGGTATCTAATATAGTGGGCCCAAATCTGATACCTAGCAATATGACACCCTTGGAAGAGCATTATGCATCGTCGTAGGCCTTTATGATAATTATCTTTGAGGATTCCACACAAGCTTCAAAGAAACCTAATGGAATAACCAATTAGAGTACAAAAAATTGAGCTCCACCATCTACCATGACTCATCTAATTTTTTTTTATTAATGTAGACTTTTAGGTGCAATGGGTCGTTGTGGTTGGATGTTTGTGTTGAGAATCCTTGGTTAGAAAAGGTGACGTGGAGAGTGTTGGATAATTATCCCACCATTTTCTAGAATCATTTGACATCAAGGTCAATAGGCATAAAAGTGCATTGCAATTCTTTTTCTAGAATAGCGTTTTGTTTAGGAGATATGTAAAGTAACTCAAGGAGAGATATCTAAGTAGGTGTCTTCCCCAAGTGCTCTAAGAGGTGATATTGGGATTTTTTTTGTTGTTTAGGGGGAACACCTTGTATGGTCACCTTGGTTCATCACATTAGAGAAACACATTCTAGTGGCTTCTTGATGGTAATGGTATTAGCATGGTTATCCAGGAATCAAATATTATTTATAGTATAGTCATAGGAAACATGGATGAAGTTAGCTTGATCATTGGTCTTTTTAACTGAACTGGAGGCTTTCCCTATCCCATGATCATGAAAAGGATTCTTAAAATGGTATGGTCACTATTGGAGGTCGGTTGTTGGGTTTTTACTTCTATGATTCCATTTTCAATGAGGTCTTGAACTATGTTCTTGATTTTTCGACATGACAAAGTTTTGTGTCCTTTAGTATGGTTATATTCACAAAAGGAATTATCATCCCAGCATGATGGTTTAAACTATCCTATATCATAATGCTTTACCTTATGAAGTTGGGTGACCTTAGACTACAAATTTTTTTTCAAGATGGATTCAATCGGTTCCCCTAATGGAGTGTATTTTCATCTTGGTGGAAAATTTATTTGAGGTGGATGTCCTTGGTTGTTTTGGATGGTGTTTCTTGTTTTCTCAAGGACATGTGGTGAGTCATTTGATACATTAGATCCTTTAAGGGTGATTTTAGGATGAATTTGGTGTATTTTCTTTGCATCTAAAACTCCATAATTTATAATATTCCTACTGTGAGCCCAATACTTATTTTTTTCATTTGAGGTACTTTGGGTGTTCTAATTTTTCTTGAAATTTTTAATTTCCCCTTTTACAATCAATTTATTTTTTAGCGTAATTCCTTTCTCCGCAAATTTAGTGAATTTAGTGCAATAATGGACTTGTAATTGGTATTTTAGTTTTGTGACCAAGTTTTATATGAATATGAAAACCCTTTGTTTCTCAAATATCTCTTAAGGACATCGACTATCCAAACTTCTCCATCTTTGAAAAAATGATATAAATGACTCATCTTCCTCTTTTTTTGTATGACACTTGATGTGGCTATGGTAATTTCTTTTTTAATGTTATAAGAAAAATGTATCACAAATTTATCGGCTAGTTCATCCTATGTTCATATGCTTGTAGGTAAGTGGTAAAACCATTTGAGTGTTTGTCCTATGAGAATCCCTGGGAATAATCTCATGAGGTATGTATGTTCAGATGTGATGTTTATGCAGGCCATGTTAAATTCCCTCACATGTTAAATTGGGCTCCCCTTTCCTCTATACTTGGTAAAATTTGGAGTAACATAGTTGTGAGGAAATGGAGGCATGTATATGCTCTTGTGTTGAGTAATTTTTATTTCTTGATATTTACATGATGTCGACTTGTCTTTGTAGTGTAATAATTTGGTTTGTCAAGACATCAAGTTGAGTCAATGATGTGTCCACTGGTTTTGTAACTGCATTATGATATGGTCCCATGTTTGAGTCTTGCAATCGAATATTTTGGATGGATGAATTGGTGTTGGTCCCAAATGTCTATGATAGGTTTTGCTTTTGAATGTTATAAGTGAAGGATGGAATTTGATTTGGGATGTTGGGAGTGAAAATTGGAATATGGTTAAAATGTGTGGAGGATTCATATTAAATTGTGTTTATAGAGGGCTTGGATTTGTTTGACCATGTATATTTTGGGTACCATATTATTGAAAAGGCCCTTGTGTGTTGTTATATAAGAGAATACTTTTAAAAGGACCTTGTGATGATGTATTAGAGTTTAATTTAAAATTGGTATTTTGTGTGGTGTTTGTCTGTGGCTTAGGTCCACTGATGCAAACCTTTCACATTTTTTTATTTGACTTGTTTTTCCCTACTGAAAGGGGATTGGAAGATGAAGCACCCATAGCATTAGATGATGAGCCAATGGATTAAATATTGTACTAGGGGGTTGTGTCATAGCTTGTGAACCTTGTGTTCCAAATAGTGGTGCCATATTGACCATTGTGGTATTTTTTTATGTCCCTCCTAATGGAATGGTAGTATGTATTTGTGGGATAGTGTGATTAGGAGTACATGCATTATGTCCTTGGCTGTGTAGTCTCATTGATTTATATTGCGGCTAGTGTGTTAACATCACAACCATGAGGTTTTTTAGCTCCACTTTGTAAAAAAATTTATAGTAATCATTGTGGGTCTTGTGCTACCATCTCATCTAAAAACCATGTCACACTATGGTCTTGAGTTGTTGCCTCAATCTCCTCTTTAGTTAGAGGTATTTGGAAGTCTTTTATTGTGAACATTTCAAAAGGATTGGGAAATGATGATCATGTTGTAGGTGTCTCATTAGATGAATACCTAAACTTCATGTTGCTAGTCGGATTGAAAAAGGGGTCTTCATTGGTGTAGTCCATTTATTTTCTTTTCCTTTATAATCTTGTTTGGACCATATAAGACTTGCAAATATGATGAATGGTATATGAATTCTAATCATTCTAATGTTAGGACTAGGACTAAATTATGCAACTATGCTTATTTTTTGGGGTTCTCCAATGTATAATAAATGATAAATGATGATGCACTTATGGCCAAGATTAAGGCACAATGTGGCAATAAATCAAATTGAGATGTGGTAAGGTCACTATGGTCCAAAATATATGGTGTGACTATGACTAAAGTATGCAAATGTGATTTTATGATGAAGGCTATGGTATGAAAAAATTTATGATGTGAAGAAAAAGAAATTTTATGGACCTAAGAAGAGACTACTAATTAAACTAAGATAGTCCAAAGTACCAAATCTATTTTTCAAGACCATAAAAAGATCAAAGAATAAAGTGATGATGATTTAAAAAGTGGACGTTAAACTAGACTCATGAGTTTAAATGACCAACTCAAATGAAAAATATTGATCGATGAAGTGACAAGGTCAAGAAAACCTAAATTTGTGAAAATGATCTAATCAAAAGTCTGATAAGCCTCCTTGTCTAAATTCTACAAAAGTGTATGCAAATAATGAGTGTCCCAAGGTTTGAATTAAGGTGTATACAACTAATTCAATTGTAACCTTAATGACATAAAATGGAATGAATGATCTAAAATGAGAAATTTTATAATCTAATGAGATTATTTGAATCAAGAATTGATCCAAAATAAAACCACACTAGAATTTCCTATCAACTAGAAAACATGCTTCATGGTCTGTCAAATGTGTTTTATTGTCTTGTATATGTGGTGGATAATTCTCAAAAAATGTGGTTCTCTATTTTTTTGGTTAGGGTTTACATTTTGGAAGATGCGGTGAATAGTGTGTTTAGCCCTAGTTTGAATTATTTGTATTTATTTTTTGTCTTTGGTTTTTTTGAAATGTGATGTCAAACAAAATAAACAATCTAAAAAAAAGTCTTAGCTATTGAGTGAAAAAAAATTGTGAGTGTTATGTGTATTTTCAAGGGTTATTCATGTTGAAAATGTTGAAAATGAATAGACAATTATGAGCTTTGTAAACTCCTAAGAGTTGTCAATTTTAAGAGAATAAAGCTCCTCAAAAACCTACACCTAGATTTGGAAAGTAGAGTTCCACTATGTAAACAAAATTCAAACAAAATTCTTCCTCAAATTTGGTGCTCCAAACTGAACACTTAAATGAACTTTGGTCAAGAAGATATCTTGTCAAATCCACCTCAAAGTTGTCACCTGAGAATGGTCGCACTTAACTCAACCTTGCAAATATATTTTCATGTAAAAGGTCTAACTGAAAGATGCCAACTTGGGCACCCAAGATGTATCCAAGTCAATCTTTGTTAGCTGAAACATATCTCTCCCTCATTTTATGCAAAAAATATGCATGATTGATCATCCCCACTTAATAAAAAGTATCCACCGATTATCTGTCATGCAACCAAATTCATTAGTCAAGTCAACTAGTATACAACTCAAAATAACTACGTGCAACTAAAGATAACTGAACCATAATTGAGCTAAACTTAATTGAACTGAACTTAATTGAATTGAATTGAGCTAATCTAGACTAATCTAAAATTATACTGAACTTATACTAGACTGGTAGTCCCACTTCACTCTTGTAAATATCAATCCCTATTTTTTATGAACCTAGATATGCATTACTGAAGTGTTATCAATTCTCCAAACAATTAACTAAAACAAGGTGGATTCCACCTTCCATGTAGGTGCCCCATGTGCTGGACTGTTATTTAGGAACTCATCTTGGACACCCCCACATGTTCCTATTATTTAGGAATAGATAAAAAATGTCAATTTATGTTCATTTCATTCAAATTTAATATCTTTCTAATCCTAGTGTTCGGAAATTATTTCTAAGGGCTTAGGAGATACATGAAATATGTTTAGGATTACAATTAAATCACATCCTACCCAAATTTACACAGGTCTAATCACAATTTGAAAATAATTCGCACACATAAAACACTTCCT
Organism: Sequoiadendron giganteum; assembly: GCA_007115665.2. NCBI lineage: Eukaryota > Viridiplantae > Streptophyta > Pinopsida > Cupressales > Cupressaceae > Sequoiadendron > Sequoiadendron giganteum. The sequence continues at coordinate 489,331,007 of CM021100.1, read as the reverse complement.
ATCCCTAAGATCAATAGCCAATGGTAGCAAATCTCAGGCCCAAAAATTAGAATCTCCTTCGATGCAAGTGGAGGGACACCTTTAGGGGGTGAATGCAATATTGTATTTGCAAGAGAGGATGGATAGGGGCCTCCAAGACTGGAAGGATAACCAAATCAATAAGGGTGGACCTCTAACTAATTGTCTTCTAGTCATTGCTTGGGGACTTGAATCCTCGTGAACTTATAACAAGCCACTCAAGGCTTTAACCAATCCTACTTGGTTACTTATAATACCATGTGGGCAATTCCCCTTTTGGATTGGCATTGTATTTCAAAGGCTAACATCAATTTGTACTTGAGTTTCATTTTACCCTTTTATAGAGCAGCTCAAGGGAAAAATCATTTTGGGTTGCCAACGAGGTCTATGTTAGGATACAAATACAATTATTTTGATCTCCAAGATCATACAAAAATGTGAGGAAAGACCATACACATGTATTTTCTCACACTAGCAAATATTCATTAACCTTTGGAAAACAAAATGTTGGGTGTGAAAATGAAAGTGTTGAGAAGTTTTTTTTATTCCCAAGATCATATAACCTATGAGGGAAGAGCATACATGTAACGTCCCGCCACGCAACCCTAGAGGAAGTTGCATTTAACTACTTAAATGGAATAATTTTTTTTTTTAAAGTATAATTAATAAGAACGTTCACTAACTAATGCCAACAACCTCTAAGGTTACGAGATAAAGGTTAAGTAGAACCCAAACAAAAAACATGATTTAAACCATGTCAATTAATTACTAAATAAATTAAGCACATACATTCCATATAAAATAATTTAAATCAAGCATAAGAAATAATCATCAATTCATTAATCCATAATTAACATTAAGATTACAACTCTCATTCCCCAAATGAGGTAAGTCCAATAACATAATGAGATTACAATTACAACTTCCACCTCGATAACAACTGAGGGGTAAATAATACAAGATAACTGAAACGAATAAAGCATGAACTAATATGGAAGCCAATGAGCTCTCCAATTGGATGTCTCGTCCACACGAACATGAAGAAGGAACCTAACAGATTTAGGTGCACATCACCCAACCAAGTGGAACCAAAAGGACCACACCCCCGTGCTAGGAGATAGTAACTAGGAATCCTAGTCAAGACATCTACCTCTAGACATAGGCTAACAAAACTGAACCAAATTGACACATCCAAACACATGGACCTCACAAGTACAACATATGTACAAGACAAGTACAACACTAGTACAACTCAAATACCATGTAAATACAATATAAGTATGACACCACATGATCACATTGCTTCCAGATATAAAGCGGGACAAGAATGATGCGAGAACCAACACATAGTCACATTAGGTATGTTAAGGAAACCATACCCATAATAATCAAGTACCAACTGTGGTCACAATAGGCATGTTAAGGAAACCATACCCACCATACAAAACCGATTGTTGTCCTAGATAGAGTGTCATCACACAGCTCGTCATGGGTTATCCTTGGGAATCTTCATAGGCTCCAGCCCCCCACAAGACAAGGGTTATCTTGGTGACCTTTATCGAATCCCGACCCCCACACTCACTCATGCGGAGCCAAATACCTTTCATACAGACAAGATAGATGACCTTGCCATTACAAGCCTTCTCATCTCATCCCAAGCCTAACCAAGCACTTAGGTCCATGAGTGAGGTATTTAAAATCTTGATTAGTGTGAGGTTACTCCTAAGCTTCTAAGTATTGTTTTAGTTATCACTTGATTAAATAACTTACAACAAGTTATCCTGGCACCACTTCATGTGCTGGCCCCCGTTGCAAGCCACTCTGCTATTACGACACACACACACCATCCAAACAAACATCTATGGAACCAAGGTGCAACAAACCAAATATCACGTCCACTCCTTTCTTAGGGGACGACAAAGATAAAACCACTCCAAACACTGGAGGAAACACCAAAACAAGGGCGGCTCCTGACAGCTCCTGACAAGGAGACACACCTAACAAAATCCACTCCTTACAAGGAGACGCGGATCCCATAATCTGCTCTTAAGCCAAGGAGATACAAACATCCCCGTTCGTGAAAACTAGGTACAAACACTGAATACACCATGCACTACTAAGAGAGTTCACAAAAGGTAGACAAACATGACACGACATCCCACATATCAGAAAATGACATCTAGAAGACTTACAACACTTCTGACCAATTTTCCTCAAGGCAATCATAGAAGAAACATATTAACAAGCAATTAACCTAAAGTCAAATCTACTTCGGATTTCCTAAATCCAGTTCTTTGAGTAAAAACTCGATAGATTGTGTTCCACACTAACACTAATTTAATAATGCCTTTTTCAGACATAAGCATAATTCGAATCAAAATGACATCCTTTAAAAGTTTCCAAAACTTATAAATTAAACACTTATTTCAAATATTCAGAAAATGACATTTAAAACGAATAAACGTTTCCTCTATTTGACATATTCATTTCCAAAATAATTTAGCATAACTTGATATAAAACAAATCATTTAACATCATATGTAATATTCAATATTATGGTATAAAACTTATTCACCAAAGTATAAAATATAATTTTAATATTTATAAAAATATAACATTAAAATATTAATCATATTTTAATACTATAAAATTTATAATATTAAAACTATTATTGGTATCAAAAGAAGATTATTATCTTAATATTTATAAAAAATATAATATTAAAATATTAATCATACTATAATATTATGAATTTTATAATATTAAAATTAATATATATATATAAAATAAAATATAATTAAAATTATATTTTAAAAGAGTCAACCCCTTTTTGGGCCGCGTGCCGCTTTGGATTAAGGGTTGGCCGCGGATTTAGGTTTAGGGCTAGCGGATCAAGCAAGGGCAGTGCTTTGTTTTTTTTCGCCCGCGGATTTATGCACAGGGCGGTGCATATGCAGGGTGGCGGCGGCTCAAAGGAGGCGGCAGGTTCAAGACTGGGCGGAGGTTTCTTGGCGAGCGAAGACCGGCCAAGCCAGACAGGGGAGCATTGAAAATGCGGGTGAGGTTTACTAGGAGCGACGCGGCTTGCATAGCCGCCCGCAGAGACTGGCGGAGGTAGGGGGGAGAAGGGAGCGGCAGCGGTGTGCGTAGGGCACGACAGTGCTGGCAGTGTCGGCCACCCTCGGTGGTGGCGCGGCCTGCATAGCCGCCCGTAGCCGAAGGGAGGGGATAGGCGATGGGGAAGGTGGTGGCGACAGAAGGTAAGGGGGGGTGTGTGGGGAGTGGGGAGGGAACACTGGGCGTGGTTCCCTCCACCTGCCTCCCATGGGAGGTGCGATGGGGGTTGAGCCCCCAGCCTTCCCACGAATTTTTATTATTATTATTTTTTTTCAAAAAAACCCCACTGTAATTTTTGACAGTCAATAAATATATTCATTTTATTTTATTTTTTTTGAAAATTTAACAGCAACACCCCCCAGATCTTAAACACCAAAAAAATTATAAGAAATATATTAGATATATACATATATATATATATATATATATATATATATATATATATATATAAAATCAGTATACATATATATATATCCACCAAAAGAATTGCAAAAACCATAGAGAAGACAGATTTAAAAAACCATTTTTTTTTAACAAGAGCACCATTCCTTTTCTTTCTTTAAGGGAACAAAACCAAAAACATGGGTTTATGGTTTGATAAACATTCAAACATGAAGGTCCCAATAAAATCCAGTTTAAGAATTTCAAACATGCATTCCAAAACAAGACATTTATTAATGAATCTACAAACAATTAAAAATTTAAAGAAATGAACCTGGTAACCTTGTGCTTTAGAGAATCCAAACGATGCCCAGCTTCCAAATCCAGCTTCACATATTTTCACAACCAAATCCAAAAACCCACCAAATGAAAGGTTTTTCTTCACACAAATTTCCAACTCTCCAAAACTCCAAGATTTTTTTTTTTAAATTATGAAGCAAAATTCATTCATAAGGATTTTGCACTAAAAATCCTACAACCACTGTAATCAATTCTTCAAAATAGAAAATGCAACAATATCTAATTTATTTTATTATTATTTTTTTTAATTTCAATTTCAAATTTCAAACTTTCAACTTGACTTTTAATTCATTTTCAATTTCCAATTTTCCCCAAATTGCAAATTAAATCATTTTCTTTAATTTTTCCAATTTCAACAAATATCCAAATAACATTAATTTCAAAATAGATAACTCATCTTATTTAATCATCATAAATTTAATTAATTAATAAAATAGATTTAATCAAAGATTAAATTATTTATTAATTAAATTAAATTAAATAATAAAATAATTATATTTCAACATAATTTCCAAATCAAATTAATCAACAACTAAAATGCATTTAAGCTATTTAAATCACCCAATAAATTGCAATTAAATAACGAAGAGAGGTACGAAATCCCAAGCAACACAACCAGACAAACAACTGACAACATACAAGGACTAGGGTGACGACCTAACACGGACACCTAGCTACTATCTCCCAATTGAATACCGTTGGGTAATGAATATGCTCTCATCGGTGAAACCAGGTGGAGTCGATGTCCTGTACCTATCAACCTGCAAATCAAGTAACCACAACATATAATATGAACAGCATAAAATACACACCGTGAAGAGGAAATCACGGTATCGTAGGGCACTTGCAAACGAGTGATGCGATACCATCCTCTTCACCAATACACTGCAAATAACTGACAATCTAACATGCTAGTATAATTCAAATCATAAAGCATCATTAATACGAACATCCATTTATGCTGATCAAAACGTGGAAAAAAGATAACATCATATTAACATACCATCACATCAGAATATAACATTAACGTTGCTTTATAGATAGCGATCAAATAATAGCCGAGTACCAAAGTCAAGGTACAAACAGGAAGTACAACAAATGAGAACAAAACACTATTCAACCAAAATGCAAAACGGAGGGGAATTACAATACACACCCTAAAAAGGAGAAAAGATCTCAAGATAAAGAAAACAATGATACTTTTTAATCCCAAATTAAAAAAATTATAAAGAAAAGACACTTGCTTATTTTTAATTCTCAAATCCAAAATTTCCTACTTAAAAATCAAAGAACAATAAAGCCCTACAAGAACATAGATTAGTATCTCAATAGTAATGTCTTGTCCCCACAAATGCCACAAGCTGCGAACAAAGTATCAATAACACAAAAAACTCTATTCTACCAAATAGAAAAGAATAAAATAAAAAACTCCTAATTAAAAACCTAATTAATAGTAACAAGAAAATGTAGCTTAAAATGTCACAGATGTGAACTGCTATTCTATAATAGATGCAGCTAATCAAAATATGACTACAAAAAAATGGAAAGTGAATGCAACACACTAGATAGTGACTGTCGTGAACTAAAAAGGGATTGTGAAAAACCAAAAAGTGATTGTAACTCCCAATTGAAACATATGAAGTGAACAACCTAAAAACTACAAAAATACTTCAAATCTAGCAAATTTTAGAAGACCTTGAAATAGAAATAATGCAATTATCCTGAAACTAGAAAGCTGAGAAATGATAAAAAATTATGAAAATAGACCAATAAAATGATTTTCCCTATAGTTAAGCAAATTTCGCTCTGGGTGCTATGAATGTGGCTTTTTGTCTTCATAAATATATCACAAAATCTATCGAATGCATTATGTTGTACTAGAAATGCATCAAATTGCCTCTCAAATGCATCATTCGGCTTTACTGATGCGTTATGGACCTAAAACTCAAAAAATATTTCGAATATAGCTAGTTCATGTTTCGTTCACCAATGTAGAATAGGGAAAAATTAAGGGGAGAGACATGAATCAATAAAAATCAAACCCTAGAGCCCTAAACCAACAATGAAGTAGACATAAACATAGAAACTCAAAAAAATGAATAAATATTACCAATATTCTTATGCCATGGTTGATTCACCTCCATTGTCCTTCTCCATCTTTCTTTATATGCTTGATTTCCCTCAAATTTTGAGTATGCAACAATAAGCCTAGTGATAGTGATAGAAAAATATTAAAGATTGTACTTGTCTTCTTGAGTAGCATGTATTGGAATTGAATCTATTAGGAGTAAAATAACAATGATTGGTCTCTTTCATAGAAAACCAAATTTGAATAAAGGAATAGGATTAAAAGCACATATGACATGAAAATAGGGTTAGGGAAAAATTAGGGCAAAGATAAGGCTTGGTTAAGGATGTACAGTTGAGATTAAAGGTGTAAATTAAATGAGATGTTAAAAGATAAGAATGACACGGATAAAGAGGTTGACATAGAAAAAAAGGTTGTTGTAGTAAATTAAATAATTATAAAACAGTTTAATTTAGGAGAAAAATGTATAATTAAATAATTTAAGCAATTATTTAATTATAGAAGAAGAGGCCAATGAGTAATTAAATAATTAAAATAATTATTTAATTATAGGCAGGAAAATGGCAACAATTAAATAAATAAAATTTATTTAATTATAGAGGAAAGGGGACATTAGTGACGTAATTAAATAAATATAATTTATTTAATTAATCAAAAAGAAGGAATAAAAGGAAAGAGATGAATTAGTTAAAAAATTAAAATTATTTAATTAATAGAACAAATATGACTTAGGCTATAATAAAATAATTATACTTAATTAATTATTTAGGGAAGAAAGGAAATTTAGGGGGAAAAATGGTGTTCGCAAGCTTAGGACATTTTTCAGTGTCTACACCAACAATTGGTAGATGTTTCTAAACATTTAGATATATGGGAATTTCCCTTAGTATGTTTTGGAAGATCAATGTTGTGTTTCTTCATGATCTCTTCTAGAGATACAACCCTCTTTAAATTAAAATTTGTTGTTATAATTTTGTGATCCATAAAAGCACACGGACCTCTTCTTTTCTACTTTAAGTTCTAAGAATTAATTCCTAATTGTTAAGATGATGTGGGTTTTTTGTCTAATTTATTCTTATTCTTATATTATTACTTGTTTCTTGATGTTGATCGTCCCTTAGGTTTGTTAGGAGATTTCATACCCTTTCCGTTAGGTTTATAGGGATATTTCTTATCTTTTGCCTAATTTTTTTAAGAGGTGATAACATCCATGGGGATTAATTTAGATTGTTTTCTTGCGAGTCCCTCTATTTAGAGAATCCATTAAAGAGTAAAGTAAGAATAAAATATTTTAGGACCTTTTATCTTTGAAAAATTTAAGAAGATACTCTCTCTCTCTTTCTATCTCTATCTTTGTCTCTCTTTATCTCTCTTTGTTTCTTTATCTCTCTCCCTCCCTTCCTCTTTCCCCTCTCTTAGTCCCTCTATTTAGATGAAAGACCCATCCTACCTAGACAACTCTCTCAGTCCCTCTATTCCTCTGACACTATCTAGATAATTATCCCTTCATCCCTCTATCCCTCTCTAGCTCATTCCCACCACCCTACCTAGCTCTCTCTCTCTCTCTCTCTCTCTCTCTCTCTCTCTCTCTCTCTCTCCTCCCCTCCATATGTTCTTCCTCTCTCTCTCCCTCTCCCTTTTTCATCTCTCTCTCTCTTCCTCCCTTCGTCCTTCACCCAATAACTATAATATTTTAAATAATTATATTATTTAAGTGTGCATATCTTGGGCATTACGTTAGCTACTTTTTCTCAAAATTTTACAATTAAAAAATAAATATGATTTTTTAGTGATATTATATAATGAATACACTTTAATCAATGAAAAATATATTATATCTCTAATAAATTAAACTATTATGTTATTACAATAGAAATATTGTTATTCTAATTATAAAATATTTAGTGAACACATAAAAGATAATATTAATATAATTTTAATATTAAATTATGGCATAACCTTAATATAAACCATGCAAAGTTAGAATTAAATTTAAAATATAAAGTTACAATTCTAATATTAGATTATAAGAATATTAAATATATTAATTATTCAAACTCAATAAAAAAAAAAAAATTATACAAAAAAAATTACATTTAGATATAAATAATTAATGAAAAATATTAATAATAATAAATTATAAATATTATTTAAGTGCATATAATGTCAAAAATGACTCCATGCAAAAAAAAATTCTTTATATTATTCCAAACAGATTTCAAATATTTCAACCAATAAAATTTTAAATATTTCTTATAAATATAACCTTTTAACACCAAAATTTTTTTAACCAATCTTTTTTATGAAAAATAATTCCTAAAATTTATAAAGTTCAATATTTTCCATGTTGAATTTAAAAGATTTTATTTTCTTTAAAAAAAATGAATTAAAAATTAAATTAATAAGAGATAAAAGTATATATATTCATAATTTAAAACTAATAACTATTTGCATAAGAATTTTTTTTTAAAAATTGACTAATATTAAGAAAATAGTATTTAGAACTAGGGGAGAAGATCTAGTATCTGCCAGGGCTAACTTCTTGCAACCATAGAATCTAAACCGTACGTCTAATCGATTTTTTTTTTTATGGGTTTTATTCGCTCATGAGTAAAGAGCTTATAACTAAGGTTTTGGCTTCTAGGCAATTCAGTAGAGTGTGGGAGCATTGGATATGCGCATGAAGGTCGAAAAGACACCTTTTAGAGGTGTCGTCTGCTCCCCGCCACCTAACGTCCTAGTACCTGCTAGCTATAACCACCAATTTTTTATTTAAAAAACACCTAAATGTGTCACTATTAACATTTAAATAAAACTTTTATATCATTCAAATCTGCTCAAAAGTCAATGGGTCTATTTCACGTTGGTACCTTAAAAAATCATTTTTCTACCCATTAAAAATCACTCCTACATATTAATCTCCTTACTTTAGCACCAGACACCAAACACATTACACCCCAATTAATCTTCATTTGGGGCCCGATTTAAGCATATGACTAATGTTTTTTTGGTGGGCACTCCATTATTTCCCATCATTTTACCACGCACACTCTCTGGAAGGTTCTTACGGTGATGGAAGTGAATGTCGACTGGTCTCCACGATGATGGAAGCGAACGTCGATTGGTCTCCAAGTAACAGAAAACATCAATTTCCTTTGAATATGCAAACAATGGTACTGGTTGATCATTTTCTTCTGCATCTTTCATGACCTATGAAGGGTTTATTCGATGATTGAAAAATTATTACTACTTGTTTATGAAATAAATCATTCCTCTTACACACATTTTCGCAGTGTGCTATTTGATTTTGTTAGGTCATGGTGCTGGTGTTTTACACATGGATTTTTTATGGTTAACTGATTTCCTCTCCTCATTTTGCTATGTGCTTTTAGCCTAGTAAAGTCGATTGTATCATGATTTTGTCTGCAAAAATGATAGGGGAATTTTGTGGGTTTGAGCACATGTTTGCAAAAAATGATTAATGGTCTGCATCAACCTTTTTATAAAAAACCCATGTGAATACGAGCATAAATCGACAAACCCATTTGGTATACACCATTTTTGTGAAAACCCTTGAATTGTTTTTCCAAATACAGGTTTTCTTGTGCTTAAATGATTAAATACGACCTGGTAAAGCCAATTGTGTCATGATATTGTCTCCAGAAATGATGAGGAATTTCGTGGGTTTTGACCACATGTCTACAAAAAATGATTAATGGTTCGCATCGAACTTTTTATAAGAAACCCACGTGAATATGAGCATAAATCAGCAAATCCATTTAATGGTCACCATTTTTGTGAAAACCCTTACTTTTTTTTTCCAAATATGGGTTTTCTTGGGGTTAAATGATTAAATACGACCTGATAAAGTTGATTGTCTCATGATATTGTCTCAAGAAATGATGAGGAATTTCATGGGTTTTGACCACATGTCTGCAAATTAATCTCGTGAAACCCTTGCCTAGAATATTCCACATCTATCTAAAAACACACTTATGTATTCCTACAAGTGAGGAATTATTTTTATGAAACCCTTGGTTAATTTCTTGTGCACATTTCTGAAAACCCAAGTGTGTAATCGGTCTACTTCTGTTAAAATTAATATCCTATTGTTGTTGAATATAGCACAACTTCTTTAATGTACTGTACAATGTGCTTAGTACATTCTACTTATAGTTATTTTCATGAGTTGTGCATTTAACATTTATATTTATGCGCTGTTTTTTTACTTTACTTTATAAGTAAGTGAAGGTCATTTTTGTTGTCTTTACAAGATCTGCAAGACAAATTCTCCTAAGTTTTGCAGAAATTATTTTATATCATTTACTACATTTCCGTTGGCTACCCAAAACAACAGACTAGCATTTGAATATGTTTCCTTTGGCTGTCCAATACAACAGACTAGCATTTTTTTGTATTTTTATACTTTTCATTGGACGTACAACAGGCTAGCATACATATATTTGTCATTTTACATTCTGTGTCTCTTGTTCACTCAACAAATCGATATATATATGTCTATCCAATTCCTATCCTTTGGGAATGCAAATAATGGTACTAGTTAATCATATTCTTCTGCATCGTATTAAATTTGTAAAAGAATGTGTACAATGTTATTTATATATATACCTATAAAACACACACTAAGTAGTGTGTTTAAAATTGTAAATGAGTCTAAGGAATGTTTTATATGTTCACTTACAAATTATGTGTATGTTGTCTCTTGTTCATTGAGAAGATTGATATATATGTCTGTTTCATTTAACTATCCTTTGAAAATGCAAACAATGGTACTGGTTAATCATTTTCTTTTGCATTTGTCATGACCCGTGAAGGGTTTTTTTGATGATTGAAAAATTATTACTTCTTGTTTATGAAATAAATCATTGCTCTTACACGCATTATTTCCATGTTCTATTTGAGTTTTGTTGGGTGATAGTGCTATTTTTTTTGCCCACATTGCATGTATGTATGTATGCATGTATGTATGTATGTATGTATGTATATATAAAGTTGTATGTCCATGGTGTGAGGTAACAACAAACATCATTCTCCTTTCAAAGTGTATGTATGTATGTATGTATCTACATACATATATGTATGTATGTGTATGTATGTATGCATATACATATGCATACATACATACATACATACATATATACATACATATATATGTGTGTGTGTGTGTGTGTGTGTGTGTGTGTGTGTATGTACGTATGCACATTGTACACATTCTTTTAAAAATTTAATAAAATGCAGAAGAAAATGATTAACCAGTACCATTGTTTGCATTTTGAAAAGGATAGTTAAAGGATACAAACATATATATCAATCTTCTTAATGAATGTATGTATGTATGTGTATGTATGCACATACATACATATATATATGTGTGTATGTATGTGTATATTGTAACTATCCTTTTCAAAATGCAAACAATGGTACTAGTTAATCATTTTCTTCTGCATTTTTTGGTGGGCACCCTATTATTTCCCATCATTTTACCGTGCGTGCTCTCTGGAAGGTTCTCACGGTGATGGAAGTGAAAGTCGACTGGTCTCCATGACAATGGAAGTGAATGCCGACTGGTCTCAAGGTAACATCAAACATCATTTTCCTTTGAATGTGCAAACAATGGTACTGGTTAATCATTTTCTTCTACATCTTTCATGACCCGTTAAGGGTTTATTCGATGATTGAAAAATAATTACTGCTTGTTTATGAAATAAATCATTCCTCTTAAATGCATTTTATCCGTGTGCTATTTGATTTTGTTGGGTCATGGTGCTAGTGTTTTACACATGGATTTTTTTGGGGTTAAATGATTTCCTCTCCTCATTTTTCTGCGCACTTTTAGCTTCGTAAAGTCGATTGTATCATGATTACGTCTGCAAAAATGATAGGGGAATTTCATGGGTTTTTGCATATGTCTGCAAAAAATGATTAATGGTCTACATCAACCTTTTTATAAAAAACCCATGTAAATATGAGTATAAATCAGCAAACCCATTTAGTATACACCATTTTTGCAAAAACCCTTGCATTGTTTTTCCAAATACGGGTTTTCTTGGGGTTAAATGATTAAACAGGACCTAGTAAAGTCGATTGTATCATGATATTGTCTCCAAAAATGATGAGGAATTTCATGGGTTCTGACCACATGTCTACAAAAAATGATTAATGGTCTGCATCGACGTTTTTATAAAAAACCCATGTGAATACGAGCATAAATTGGTAAACCCATTTAATGGTCACCATTTTTGTGAAAACCCTTGCATTATTTTTCCAAATACGGGTTTTCTTGGGGTTAAATGATTAAATAAGACCTAGTAAAGTTGATTGTCTCATAATATTGTCTCGAGAAATGATGAGGAATTTTGTGGGTTTTGACCACATGTCTGCAAATTTATCTCATCAAACCCTTGCCTGGAATATTCCACATCTATCAGAAAACACACTTATGTATTCCTACAAGTGAGGAATTATTATTATGAAACCCTTGGTTAATTTCTTGTGCACATTTCTAAAAACCCAAGTGTGTAATCGATCTACTTCTGTTAAAATTAATATCCTATTTCTGTTGAATATAGCACAACTTCTTTCATTTACTGTACAATGTGCTTAGTACATTCTACTTATAGTTATTTTCATGAGTTGTGCATTTAACATTTATATTTATGCACTGTCTTTTTACTTTACTTTATAAGTAAATGAAGGTCTTTTTTGTTGTCTTAACAAGATCAACAAAATGAACTGTCCTAATTTTTGCAACTTTAGGAACTAGTATACATAATATCGAAGTACAAGTCAAAAAAGGCAAACTGTAATACCCCTCTGTTTTGCTTCTTTTTCAAATTGCTTTATGCTATGTTTGGTTGCAGTTACTTTGATACTGGATACATTTTGTTATAATGTTTTGATTGCTACTATTGAGCGACAACTATTATTGTGGGATGTAGTTATCTGATTATTGTTTCACATGTATTATGGATTAATGATGTTGTAGAGTTAGCATGAGATGTTATTATGAGACTATTGGAATTATGATGGAAGTGTTAGTTTCGGTGAGTGTATTGGTGAAGAGGACGGTTTCGCATCACTCGCTTGTGAGCGCCCTGCGAATCCGTAATTCCTTCTTCACGGTGTGTATTATATGCTGGATATATCGTATGATGTTGTTTACTTGGTTGCAGGATTGCAGGTACATGACATCAACTCCACCTGGTTTCATAGGTTTGAACGTGTCGATCCAACGGTTAAGTTGAACGGGAGATAGTAGCTAGGTAACATGTGTCAAGTCTACGCCCTAGCCTTAGTGTGTCATCAGTTGTGTTTGTCGAGTCATTATCGGTCTTGCTTTGATCTTATTTAATTCTGAAGAATTCTTGATTTAGAAATAGATATTTAGAATAATTGCATTTAAATCATGTTGATGATTATTTAATTTAAATAATGCAATGTGGATAAAAATTTATACTTAAATTAATTAATTATATTTAGTTTATTTAATTAATTAAATTTGATCCAAGGGGTTGAATTTAGTTATTAAATAATTAAATTAATTAATTAAACGTGATGCAAGAGAATGAAAGAAAATAAAAGAATTAGAATTAATTTTGGAATTTAATTCCAACGTGTGAGAATTAAATTAGAAATTGTAATTAAATGTTTATTTGGGAAATTGGTTGCAACTTTGGAAATTAATTTATTATTTGAAATTGCATTTTAAATTGAAAATGGGTTTTTGAAAAGTGAAATTGAAATTAAAATTGAAATTTGAAATTGAAAGTGAAATTGAAATTGAAAATTGAAATTGAAATTGAAATATCTAATTTGAATGTAATGTAAATTAGGGTTGTAAATATTGAAATTGAAATTGAAATATCTAATTTGCATGTAATGTGAATTAGGGTTGAATTAGGTATTTTTGATTTATAAGAATACATGTTTTAATTTTAGGGCAGGAAAGTTTTTAGAAAAATACATTTTTACAGCAGGGAAGAAATTTTGGAAAATTTGCACAAGGGTTTGGAAAAAGCTTTGATTGTAGAATTGATTGAAGGAAAGATTGTTTGCATTTGTTAGATTTTGGATTGAATTCGTTGGAGGATTGAAAAAAATTCAGGAAATCATTGGAGGAGGCTTGCATAAAAAATTCATCTCTTCCTGTAGCTTCTTGTACCAGGTTTTTCTCTTTGTATTTTATTGTTCTTGATTGTTTTTTTTTTAAATAGTAGTGATTAAAGATTTATTTGCTAAATCTGTTTTAGAAAATAAATTTGATATTAGAAGAAAAGAATTAAACAAAGTTACAGCCTTTGCTTGTGAAAATTCTTGAGTGAAAATTGTGAAAACCTTAGTTGAATTTAAAATTATTTGGGGAAATCAATTTTGTTGTTATTGAAATAAAAACATAGAGATTGATCAATGCATTTAGAATTTTTTTAGAAAATGGAATTCTCTATTATTATTAAAAATTGGATTTTAAAATCTGCAGTATAGTTATATTTTCATGGTAAAATGGTCTGATTGCATCGCCTATAACTTTACTTTCACAAACTGGGTTTTCAAGAAATTTAAAGATTTTTGCATTTTTCAATTTTCTAACCCCTGTCCAAAAATCTCAAATACCCAGATCGTAGTTTTTGAGTTATTCTTGAAACATGAGACTGCTATTAAATTATTTTCCCATGGCTTTCTGAAAATAAAATAATAATAAATATTTATAAATATTAATATTTTATGTATTGTTATTATAATATTAAAATATTATTTAATAATATTTTATATTATAATTTATAATACTAAAGTATTATATTTATTTATATTATTTTAAATAAAATTTGTATATTAGATTGGTGGATTTAAAATTATAAACATATGGGAAAATTATTGTTATTTTAAAATGGCATGTTAAAGTTTAATTGAAGGAGTTAAATATTTGATTTAAAGAATGCATAATTTAAAATTGAATTGTGAAATTTAAACCCATATGTAAAAGGTCCAATTATTAATTTGATTTAATTAGAAAAATATATTTATATTTTGAAATATTGATGATAAAGGATATTTTATTTTGAATTAATCAATTTGATATTCTGCAAAGGATAGAAGATATGTTAATGATTAAATATATTTAAATATATTAATTTATATTTAGTATATATATAGTGAAGGTATATATCCATTTGAGAGAATAAATAATATTTTATCTTATTTTATTCTGTTGTTTGCAAACTGGGTATTATTAGTGTTTTAAAAGAGATAATTAGTATGTGTAGAAAATGTATAGAGAAAGATATTTTTTTTAATAGAAATAATTACTTGATTTAAAAAGGAAATAGTTATTTTGTTAATATGATTGAAGAAAATATATTGAGATATATATATATATTCATGAGTATTTTCAATCGGTATTTACCTTGTTTTATTTAAGTGCGTGTGATTTAGTTTTGCATGAAGAATTTAAAAGATAAGTTTTGAATGCGTAGTCAAAGAGACAAGCCAAAAGATATTTTTATACATTGATGAAATTGCATGTTTTTAAATGGATAGTTGAAGAAATATAGACTCTAGATAGAAAATTGAAAAAAGATTGTTTGCAATAGTGTTAAGTTGCATTAGAAGTAAATTTAGGAACTAACTATATTAAAAAAGGCAAATAGTTATTATGTTTTATTTAGTTCCATAGAGTAATCTAGTCATTGTGAATGAAATACTACTGGTGTCTATATAATATGGAGCATATATATATATATATTCAATGTAAAATTCATTATCGTATTTCGTTTTTATAAGATGTATGCAATGTATTATTGAATAGAGATTTGAAAATGGATTGATTAGTGTATATGAAAAATGGATAGAGAAACAATATGTTATTATATTAAAGTTATTGAATGTTTTAAATAGAAAATTGAATGAGATGTAAGATTTGGTTAAGAAATGGAAAGAGTTACTTGCATGGATTTGTGTCGATTCAAAAGTAAATTAAGAAGTGTTATTGATGAGACAATCAATTATGTTATTTATTAATTTCTATTTAGATTAATTGAATCATTGTGATTGGATTATGGAAAAGATATGGATTTAGTATATCCAAAAGTAGTATCTTTCTTATGCTTATCTTAAATGATTTAATTCTTTGTATTCAATAAAGGGAAGTAAGTTTAATTGTTTTAGATTTCCAATAATGAAAAGGGAAATAGGGGTTATGATTATTTTAGATGATCTACTTATCATGTCTTTGACTTTGTCAACACTACCTATTGAATGAGTATGGATTTAGGAAATCCAAATATTAGATTTGATTGATGACTTGAATGCTTTTGTTGTTATGTCGTCATGTTGCATTGTTGGTTTTGGGATTTAGTGTTAGTCCTAAATTAGAAGTCTTCCAGAAGAACTTAGAGGATAAGGGTTGTTGAATCTTTATGCCATCCAGTTGTTTTCCCTTGGGTAGTGCATGTTTAGTTTTACCCGGTTTTCATGAACGGGGATGTTTGCACCTCCTTGGTTTAGGAGCGGATTATGGGATCCGTGTCTCCTTGTTATGTGGTTTCATCTTGTTGCCTCCTGTGAAACAAGTGGACTATGTGTTGTTGCCTCCAAGATGTTTGGAGTGAGATCTTTTGTACCTCCTGTGAAAGGAGTGGACTATGTGATTGTTGCCTCCAAGATGTTGGAGTGAGTTCTATTATTTGTATCCTCCTTGTGTTGGAGTGGATTATGATGCCTAGTTGGTATGCACTTGTTTTTCCCTTGGTGGATTGTTTGGGTGTGTGTTGTCCATTAGAAGAGTGGCTTTTGTTAGGGGCCGGAGCCTAAAGTGGTAAACCGGGTAACCTTCAAAAGTGAGTTAATCAAGTGATAATTAAATCAATGTACTTAGATGATTAGGATGCAGTTCACACTAATCAAGATAATTTAATCCTCACTCATAGACACAAGGGCTTGTTTAGACTTGGGATGAGTGAGAAGGCCTGGAATGGCAAGATCAACTATCTTGCTCTTGCGAGAGGTAGTTGATTCCGCATGAGTGAGTATGAGTGCCGGGATTCGGTTGAGGCCACCAGGATTACTTGTTGCGAGCCTATGAAGAATGCCCAGAGGAGATCTCATGACAAACCTTGCGATGACACTCTATCTATGACAACTGTTGTTAATTATTTTATGTGTATGGTTATTTGAACATACTTGATCTACTTTATGTCTGGAAGCAATGTGACCTATGTCAGTGATGTTGGAGTTGTACTTGTATTGTACTTGTATTATACTTGATTTGTACTTATGTTGTACTTGAGTTGTACTTGATTCGTACTTGTATGGTGAATGAGTTGTACTTGTTAATTCATTTGGTTGGTTATAACAGTATGAGTCAGTATGAGTCTGCCTTTGGTTAGTGGTTGTAGATCTTAGTCCATGTTACTTTGTTACTATCTCCTAGCATGGGGGGTGGGCCTTCGGGTACCACATTGGTTGGGTGGAACATGCACCAAAACCGTTGGGTCCCCATCGATCTTCAGTACTTGGTGGTGAGACATCCTGATGGACAGCTCGCGGTTCTTGTTGTAATTACTTGCATTGTAATATTTTAACTTGTATAAGTTATTTTATCCCTCTTATGTTTATGAGGTGGACTTTTGTAATTGTAACCTTGAGTACTATTGCCTCATTATGGGAATGAGTGATGTATCTATTGGTTTAAGATAATGTTAATGAGATTGTATCTTGGTTGATTATCTTATGATGTTATGTGGTATTCTTATGATGTATGATGTTTATTTCATACAGTTCATAAGGCTATGGTTATATGTAATATGTATATGTGGGTTTAAGTAATCCTAACCTTGTAGCCTTAGAGGTTGTTGTTAATTAGTAAGTGAATGTGTATGTTAAATGCACTTTATAAAAAAAAAAAATTGGTTCGCTTAAGATGTTAATTACAACTTCCTTTAGGGTTACTTGGCGGGGCATTATGCAGACTATTAGCTAGAGCAGCGGGTGCTACAAAAAAGTTAATCGCAAAAGAAGGTTTATTGACCACATTAAGATTACCATCTAGGGAGGTTCATTTAATATTCAAGAACTGCTCAGCAACAATTGGACGAGTAGGCAACATTAAATGGAAAAATAGAACTTTAAGTAAAGCTAGGTCCAAATGATGGATGGGTAAACATCCTGAAGTAAGAGGAGTAGTTATGAATGTTGTGGATCATCCTCATGGGGGTGGTGAAGGAAGAGCTCCAATTGGCAGAAAAAAACCCCTGACCCCTTGGGGCTATAATGCACTTGGAAGAAAAAGTCGGAAAAGAAGTAAATATAGTGATGTTTCAATCCTTCGTCGACGTAAGTAGGAATAAACATCGTCATAAATCCATTTTTTATTTTCTATCAATAAAAATAAAGGTAATTAACCATGGAATGTTACTAAGAAAAAATACTTTTGTATCTAATGATTTGTTGAGTAAAATAGATGATCTAAACATCAATAAAGAGAAGAGGATAATAGTCACCCGGTCCCAAGATCTGCCATTGTACCCACAATGATTGGTCATACCATAGTGTTCATAATGGAAAGATGCATTTACCCATTTTTATAACAAATGGTATGATAAACCACAAATTAGGAGATTTTGTACCTACTTCCATTTTTCAGGGACATGCGAAAAAGGATAAAAAATCAAAAAATGATAAAAAATAAATAAATAAAAGAAAAAAAAAATTAAAAAGAGAGAAACAATAAAAAAAGTATCATTGTATATAAATAATATACATTAATTCATTGTGGAGGATGAAGATGAAATTTATAAATAGGGCTTCAACTAGAAAAATACGAGTTCTAGCTAAACATGTGCGTATGTCTTCTAATAAAGCACGTAGAGTAGCTCATCAAATTCATGGTTGTACCTATATGGAGGCACTTTCAATACTGAATTGGATGCCTCATAGAGCATGTTATCCCATATTAAAAGTACTTCATTCTACAGCCACAAATGCATATCACAATATGAATATAGATAAGGGCTCTTTATTTGTCTTTGTGGCTGAAGTGAATGAAGGTCCTATTTTTCAAAGATTTCGACCTAGAGCTTGGGGACACGATGGTATCCAATACAAAAACCTACTTGTCATATAAGTATTACATTGGAAGGATTTAGATGACTCTAACTCAATTATGGTAAAAAAATAGAAAAAAAATATCCAAATAGATGGAAGCATAATCCATTTATGTCGTAAATATACTACTACTTGCAAAAAAAGTACTAAAAAAAAAATGCATGGGAAACAAAATAAATCCACTTGGTTTTAGACTTGGTTTTACTCAAAACCATTGTTCCCTTTGGTTTGAAGAAAGGGATTATTCTGAGGATCTACGAGAAGATGAGAGAATATATAATTGCATTGAAAATTATGTACAACATATCAAAGGTTCGATAAATTCTAGTTATGGAGGAATTACGCGTATAGAGATTCTCAAACAAACCGACTTGATTTCGGTAAATATATATTGAATTTGTCAACTTGTTTATGGAAAAACAGGGCCAAGAAAAAAAGGGTAAAGAAAAAAAGGGTAAAGGGTAAAGAAAAACAAGGTAAAGAAAAATAGGGTAAAGAAAAAAAGGGCCAAGAAAAAAAGGGTCAAGAAAAATAGGGTCAAGAAAAATAGAGTGAAGAAAAAGATGAAGAAGAAGAAATTAAGCAATTAAAAAAGGAAGTACAAAATATTCTTGTACAAAGTATGCTTGATTCTGTAAACAAAGAACTTGTCATTTCTATAGAAAAAGTTGAGAAACCTTATAGAGAACCCAAAATTCTTGCGGAATATATTTCTCTACAACTAAAGGAGAGAGTTGAAATAAGAAAAATAATGAAAAAAGCTATTGAGCTATGGCTGAAAAGGTAGATGTAGAAGGTATTAAAATACAAATTAAAGGTCATCTTAACGGAATTGAGAGAGCTCGTAAAGAATCATCTATGCAAGGTAGAGTGCCCCTATAGACCCTTCGAGCTAAAATTGATTATTGTTATTATGCGGTTCAAACCGTCTATGGAGTATTAGGGATCAAAATTTGGATCTTTGTTTAAGATGAGAAATATCCTTCTATAATATAAATCTTAAATTCTATAAGATCAAATTAAAAGAATTAAATATCTTGGAGCAGTGCTATGCTTAGTGCGTGACTCGTTGAGATCAAGCTTTTTCCTTCTTTTCTAAAATAATAGAGAACTCGAAATTAAAAAAAAAATGTCTCTAGTATATTTGTTTTTATTAATTACTAGGACCCAATAAGATAGTTATTTAAATATAGATAGTTCTATCAACTAAATGAAAGACTTTTTTAGACGAAAAGATAAACCTATATCTCTGGTATAGCGAAAAAAGAGTCTTTGGTAATGCAAGAAAAGAAAAAGTGGAGGAAGGAGAAAAAGATAAAATGAAATCTTATTTCTTACAATATTGTATGGTTCATAAATAACCCCCAAAGAGCAGTGTGATAGAGCATAAGAATTATCCTGATTATTTATATTCGGTCAGTTTATGAGTGAAAAATAAAATAAAATTGATTCTTGTAAGAAATATAAATAAGAGCTCCATTGCAGAGGGTAAACCTAAGAGGCCATTTGAAAGCTATGGAAATGATGGAACCTGTGACTGCATAAGATCATAAAAAAATCTTAATTATTCATTGGAAAGGATGGAAAAATAAACCAATAAAGAATTAATTTCATTGGAGTCCATAAGTCTACCCCAAATATTGAAAGAGTAAATATTCGCCTGTAAGATACCTATTGAGAAGTACCGATATATAATAAAAGAGGTATTTGTATCCTCAAATTATATGTATATGATATGTGTAATGAGTAAATACAGATTTATTTCTATATAACAGAGGATCTCAATATTTCTTATCAAATTTGGCCATAGATTCTTCACAAGTAGCCGAATGAGAAGAAAATTTCATATCTGGTTCTGAAATAGAGATGGGATTCAAATAGTATTAGACAACCATCGACTAGAACCCAAAAATTAAAAAAATTCATCACCAACATAGGGGAAGAATCAAGGGAGTATCTTCTCGGGGAAAGCGCATTTATTTTGGTAGATTCGCTCTTCAGGCATTGGAACCTATTTGGATCATATTTGGGTAGATAGAAGCAGGAGGATGAGAAATTACTCATTATGCCCATCATGGCGCAAAAATATGGATACGTATATTTCTCGAAAAACCTATTAGAACGAGACCTACAAAAATACGTATGGATTTTGGGAAAGCCAAGGGATCTCCAGAATAATGGGTATCCATCGTCAAACTAGGTCGAATACTTTATGAAATAAGTGGAGTATCTGAGACTATAGCTAGAGCATCTTTTCAAATTATTGTAGATAAAATGCCTATACATACTAAATTTATTACTAGTTCACATAAATAATGCCAAACCAAAGAGATATTTCTCGTAGAAAAAGATTATTTAATTGATAAGAAATACTTTTTTCTACCGAGGCAACAATTCTTTTGGAGGAAAAATGATTCAGTCCCAAACTTACTTGAATGTAGCAGACAACAGTGGAGCCTGAAAATTAATATGTATTAGACTGCTAGGAGCAAGTAACCGTAACACCACTAATATCGGCAATATTATCATCACTATAATTAAAGAAGAAGCACCTAATATGCCTCTGCAAGAATCAAAAATAGTTAGAGCCGTAGTTATACGTACGTGTAAAGAACTTAAACGTAGTGATGGAATGATAATACAATCTGATGACAATGCAACAATTGTCATTGATCACAAAGGAAATCCAAGAGGAACTCGAGCTTTTTGGTTCAGTTACTGAGGAATTAATAGAATTGAATTTCACCAAAATAATCTCATTAGCTCCTAAAGTATTATAATTATACACTATTTAAAAGTAATGTCAAGCATATTCCTAAAAAAAGATAAACATGTCTTTATATTGAGCTTGTAAATTCCTAAGATTTAGTTCCTCATGGGTAACGATACTATTGCTAATCTAATGACTTATATAAGAAATGCTGACATGGTAAAAAAAAAAATAGTTTGAGTGGCAGCTACTACTATTACCGGGAACATCACAAGGATTCTTCTACGAGAAGGTTTTATAGAAGATGTTAGGGAACATCGAGAAGGTAAAAAATCTTTTTTTGTTTTAACTAGGTGAAGGACACAAAAGAGATACATAATCGCTTCAAAGTGCATTAGAAAACCTGGTTTGAGAATCTATTCGAATTCTCGAGAGATTCCTAAATTTTTAGGTGGAATCGGGATTGCAATCCTTTCTACTTCGCAAGGAATAATGACTGATCAAGAAGCTTGACAAAAAAAATAGGAGGGGAATTATTATGTATTTTATGGTAACTCCGAAACAAAAAGTAAATAACTGAAGAGCCTTGTATTTTTGCCTCCAATATTGGAATGTCGTTAACATAATATTGACAAAAGAGGTTCTTCATGATATTCACTGAATACTGAATATTATTCAGTGTTAGCAATTTGGCTGACAAAGAAAAGGTATTGAATTTATCAAAAAAAAGAAACAAATTCTTTCTTTTTTATTATTATTTTTATGTTAAATTTATTTTATTTAAACATAATGAAATTTTTATTCCTCTTTTAGAAATGTAATAATTAAAAACTATCCACTACAAAAAAAAGGAGTCTAGTTTTAAACATAATGAAATTTTATTCCTCTTTTAGAAATGTAATAATTAAAAACTATCCACTACAAAAAAATGGAGTCTAGTTTTAAACATAATGAAATTTTATTCCTCTTTTAGAAATGTAATAATTAAAAACTATCCACTACAAAAAAATGGAGTCTAGTTTTAAACATAATGAAATTTAATTCCTCTTTTAGAAATGTAATAATTAATAACTATCCACTACAATAAAATGAGTCTAGTTCGAATGGGTACCAAAAAAAAATTGTTGTTCTTGAGGGTGTAGTTAGCACAACATATCCTAATGGTATGTTTACAGTCTACCTAGATAATGATATGTTGGTTTTAACGGTTGTATCAGGTAAAATGAGATATCAAACAATACGAATAGTACCGAAAGATAGAGTGAGAGTTGAATTACCTCTTTACAGTTTAAGCAAAGCACATATAATATATTGATATCTCGTCAAATGAAATGATGACGATAAATTTCTACCTACTCTCGATGAATTTTGAGGCCCATTACATCGATAAAAAAAAACAAGATTTTAGCATTAAATAAAGCACCAAAAATATGAAAATTCGTGCTTCTGTTCGCAAAATTTGTGAAAAGTGTCAACTAATTCATAGACAGAAACATCTTCTTGTAATTTGTTACAATTTGAGGCATAAACAAAAATAGGGATAATTTCTATTACTATTGTATATCAAGATATGAATTATAAAATAAATTTCGCCAGCCAATTTTAATTATAATATAGAAATATATATATATATATTTCTATATTATAAATATATATATATATATATATAATATTTTTTTTTACTAATTTAAATATAAAAATTGATGAAAAATTATAAGAAGATTTGTGGTGTCAAAAAATACAAAAAAAATTGTGTCAAAAACTAGAAGAAAATATTTGCCACATAGAGCTACAAGAAGATTTTTGCCACGTAAAACTAAACATCGAATACTGAAAGGAGTTATTTATGTTCGAGGAAGTTTTGGCAATACTATTGTTACTATTATAGATACACGATGGCAAGTGGTTTCTTGGTCTTTTGTAGGTGCTTGTGGATTTAAAGGTACAAAAAGACATTCACCATTTTCTACTCAAACTGCAGCAACAAATGTTGTTCATACCTTAGTAAATCAAGGAAAGAAGCATAAGTTATGATAAGTGGCCTTGGTCTGGGGAGATAAACAACATTATGAGCCATTGTTAAAAGTGGTATACAATTAATTTATGTACATGATGGAACTCCTATGCCACATAATGGATGTAGACCTCCCAAAAGGAGACGTGTGTAAGAATTGAATAAATTGAAAGAGAAAGAAATGATTAAATTATTTATTTCAATAATATTATGAATCAGAATAAAAGAGCAGTCTCAATTAAGATACCAGAATTGAAGTGCGTGGAATTCAGAACAAAGAATAAGTGCTTTAATTATGGTTGTTTCACTCTATCTCCACTTCGGAAAGGTCAAGCTAATAGAATAGGGAGCACAATAAGAAGACTTTTACTTGGAGAAGTATAAGGAACATGTATCTCACGTGCTTAATTTACAAATATATCAAACGAATATTCCATGATAGTAGTTATTGAAGAATCAATACATGAAATTTTGATGAATCTGAAAGAAATTGTACTTCGAAGTGATGCATACAAAATTTGAGAAGGATGTATCCATGTTGTTGGACCAAAAAAATTAACCCCTCAAGATATAATGTTACCACCTTCTGTGATAATAATTGATACTACACAACATATAGCTAACATAAACAAATCAATTACCTTAGATATATCATTACAAACTGAAAAAGGTCATGGATATATTATTCAAAATCCAAATAATTACAATTCTAAGGACGGATTTTTTCCTATAGATGCTTCTTTTGTCCCTTTTCAAAATTTCAATTACAGTATTCACTCCTATTGGAGCAAAAATTATATACAAGAAATTTTATTTCTTGAAATATGGACGAATGGAGGATTAGCGCCTAAAGAAGCACTTTATGAAGCGTCTTAGAATTTGATTGATTTTTTCCTTCCCTTTCTGAATGCAAAGGAAGAGAACATCAATGGAACAAATAGTCTAAGCGACAATATTACTCCTTCCTTACCTATTTCGCATATATCGACTGATACGAAGAGAATGGATTTTGATAAAATGTATATTGACCAATTAAACTTCTCTACTAGGGTATATAACTACCTCAAAAAGGCCAATATAAATACAGTATCGGACCTCTCGAATTACATGCGAGAACATTTAATGAAAATCAAACATCTTGGGGAACAATTTGTCAAAGAAATATTGGAATTTATGCGAAATATTGGAATTGATTCACCGGGGAATCTGGTTTAGATTTCTCAATAAATAGTTCTATTGAATCTATCCATTCATTCCTTTCTTTTAAGTTATTATGGAGAGTAATTGGAAGAAATATTTGACCATTTTATAACAATATTAGAAAATATCTTATTCAAAAAAATATATCTAGGGAGAGACCATTTGTCTTAAAGCAACTACTCCCTAGATATATAAACAAAATATTTCCCTCCTCTCCTATATTAAGATATTCTAAATTATATCAAATTGGAAAATACCTAGAGTTAAAGATTCATCGATAGGTAATGTTGGCCCAATACCTAATCAAAGAGCTACTGCAGTACCGATTAAGAATACTGTTGCAGCTACTGGACGCTAAAATGGATTTAAAATTGATTCACATTCTCCAAGAAAGGGACTATCAATAGTCCTGTAGGAACTGAAGCCATTAAAAGGACACCTAATAATTTATTAAGTACTATACGAAGTATTTAAAATACAGGGGAAAAATACCATTTGGGTAATATTTCCAAAGAAGTTGCAAATGGATTTGCTATTTCACCAATCATTGATGGTTCTAGAACTGCTAAACCTATAGTACATGCAATAGTACCAAAAATAACTACTAGAAAAATATATAAGAGATCATTGGGCCGAGCGGGCTCGCCATAATAATTATGTCCCATGCCTTTAACTAATTTATCCCTTAATACAAGATCATTCAAGTAAGGTTTCTTGTTATTGGGATAAGTAGATTATTATGAATCTATCCCCCGAAAGAACCAGACATGTCAATTTGGATCATCTGGCTTGAGAAATAATTGAAATAAAAATAATGAATGATGTATTATTAGAATAAGTATAATTAAGAAGATCTATATAAAATTCATAATTTTATTGTTTCATATGCCTAGTACCCAAGTAAGCTCACAAATTAGATCATGATCAATATGCCTTTTGGATCATCTTATTCCTTGTAATATGTGTTCATCTCGACTACCACAAATTTTTTTTGCATACAAGGTATTCACTTGTTACTGATCTAGCCTTTTTCCTTCTTTAGACCCCATCTTTTACTCCAATAGTTTACCCTATTGAAATGGAAGGGAAATTCATGCATTTTCATACTATGAAAAGGAAACAAAAATTGAAGGAATAAATTGGATTTATGATATGTTATTACTATTACCTGGATCTCACAGATGCTAATTCAGATTTGATGATAGAAATAACTCTCTTGGAACACAAAAAAGTGCTCGCCTTTTACCTAGGTTCTAAACTTCCTATTTTTGGAAAGAAAATTGGGACAGATACACATTTCGTGATGAATCTTTATATGGCAGTTCCTAAAATTGATCTGTACGACCTAACCAATAGTTCAGGTCACAAACTCCCATAATCTATTTTCTCCATTTGAGATGAGTATCTAATTCAATTCTTTATATTAAATAAAGAATACTTCAAAATTGAAAGGAGAAATCCAAGAAACATGCTTTCTTATTTCCCTATTTTCAATAAGAAATATTTGCGACAATGATATATCGTAAAATAATAGGTTTTGAATACTGATTCAAAATGTATATTTCCTTTCTATAAAGGACCTGAAATACCTTACTTTTAAATCATTAGAAAGTGCATTAACATAAATACAACAGTCAAAAGGGGTAATATGAAAGTGTGTAAACTATAAAAATGAGTCAAGGTAGATTGACCCACACTAACACTTCCATGTAATAACCCTACCAAAAGAGCTCCTATTAATGGAATGGCCTCAAGCACATCAATTACAATTTTGACTTCTCAATAACCAATTTGATCCCAAGGTAAAGAATAACCTACTACACCGAAAGATACAGTTAATATAGCTAGAATTACACCCATAACGCAAGTCAATTTGTGAGGTTTTTTTAATCCATTTGTTAAATAGATGCGAAATACATGTAAGATCATCATTAAAACCATCATACTTTCTGACCACTAATGGACCGATTGGATTAGCCAACCGAAGTTCACTTCAGTCATTATGTATTGAATAGAGGAAAAACCTTCTAGAACGGTGGGATGACAGTAAAACGTCATAGCAAAACGGGTAGCTACTTGTACCAAAAAAGAAGTCAGTTTGATTCCCCCTAGGAAATAAAATATTTTCACATGAGGAACATATTTACTAGTCATATCATCCACAATCACCTGAATCTCGAGACGATCTTCGAACCAATCATATACTTTATTGAGATAGGTAAACTCAAATTCCCCCTTTGAAAACCGTAAATGAAAATTTTCTTTCATACGGCTTAAACAAGATCACCCAAATAGTTTTTTGAACAAAGTAAATGGTTTGTAAAATACCAAAATATTTGATATTTCATTTATTTGTATGAAGGAAGAGGATTCACAATAATCCATAATTTCCTACAATAAGAAGAAAAATAAACTTGATAGTGATAATGCTCAAATTTCAAGTTGGCTCATTGTTATGCAAAATAAATCGCTATATGCCTTTTGAACGATCTTTTATCCTGTTTGTGATATAAATCAACTACAAAAAAATTAGTATGGATGATCAATAGGAATTATATTTTTGAGATCTAAATAGATGAATAAATCTAAACCTAATATTTTGATTTCACCCCGATGATTTTTTGAATACTCGAAAGGTTTTATGGGTTATAACCTTTCCATTTCATTCTTACTTACTTAATGAAATAGACTAACTAAAGAAAATGAAATACTATCTCATTCTTTAGTCATCATTAGTATAAAAAGGAAGAGAGATCCCTTAATTTATTATCATAGTTTTTTTAATTATTAAGAAGCTTGGTCATGAGGTCTCAAAAATAGGCATAAACCATAGTTCAGATTCTCTTGAAAATATTACCTCATGCTCCAGATATTAACTATTAGAGCAATATCTAATGAGGTAGAAGGACCATCTTTTTTTTATGAAGACAACAAACCGATTTTCTGTACTAGAATAGAGATCAATTTTAACAAGTCACACACCCATAATTTCAAAAATCTTTAGATAAAAGTAATTACACGGTCAAACTACTAGAATGTAATAACCTAAAAATGAAAGCTATTCAAAAAAAAATATTTCTTAATTCTTTTTCTTTTGGATGAACTCGGGATCTGGGCAGATTTTCTAGTTTTTCTAGCCCCAACTAACTGGAATTTTGTCTAATAAAATGGAAGAATTATAAATCTCCAGAATAAAGCATAAGAATACTACAAATAGAGCCATTGCAATACCCATAAAAGGAGTAGTTCCCCATCCGAGAGCAACTTTACCAGATTCTATATTAAGTGGTTTTAAATAATTTCCTACAATAGTTTGTATTGGTCTGGTTCTTGAAGTATCATCAATGGTCTATGTAGCCATAAAAACAATAGTATTTGTTGAGATCTAATTAACTTTGTATACTATTATGCATATATACATACATAGTATTACCTACCAATGGAAACTCCAACCTTAAGTCACTATCTCCATATCTTGTTTACTTGTTAGTTTTACTGGTTATGCCCTATACAACACCTTTGGGTAACCTTCTGAACAACTTTGAGATCCTTTTGAAGAACATGAGTATTAGTTTAAAAAAATGACCTTCCTAATGGGGAAGGTAACTTTTTTATTATAAGTAAGAAGGAGGATTTGAAAAATAAATTATTTCCCCCCTCTATCTGGAAGTTTGGGGGGTTCTCGGAAGAAAAAAAAAAAATGATCCCTAAGGTTCACACCAAAAGGAATGTATAAACCAATGCTTCCATATATTTGATCGTAGTTTACAATTAATAGATATAGATTTCATACTAATTACAAAATTCTCCATAAAAAAGTGGAATCAAAAGATTTTGATTCCTGAGATTGAAAATATTAATATTGCATTAATGAATGGAGCAATACCATATTATACCTCTTGTCTTTTAGTTATTGGATCTCCCAGTTCTTGGAATGCCCCAAATTCTACTTGGGCATCCAAGTCTGGATCAATACCAGCAAAAAAATCTCAAAATAGAGTTCTAGCACCATGCCAAATATTTCCAAAAGAGAAAAGAAGAGAAAATGTAGCATGCCCAAAAGTAAACCAACCCCTTGGGCTACTCTGAAAAAACCCATCTGATTTCAAAGTAGCACGATCTAACTCAAAAATTTCACCTAATTGGGCACGTCTAGCATATTTTTGACTATAAAAGGATCACCAAAATGAACTCCATCAAGTTCACCACCATAGAAGTTAACAGTTAGACCTACTTGTTCCACACTATATTTGGATTTTGCTCTCCTAAAAGGACCATCAACTTTCACAATTCCTTCTTCATCTACTAGAATGACAGGGAATGTTTCAAAAAAGGTAGGCATACGACATACAAAAAGCTCATATCCTTTTTTATCTTTGAAAATAGGGTGTCCTAACCAACCAAAAGAAATTCCATCTCCATTTTCCATTGCACCCGCCCTGAATAACTCCCTTTTAGCTGGATTATTCCCATTGTAATCATAAAAAGCAAGTCTTACAAGAATTTTTCACCAAGCTTCAGATAGACTTAGACTTTCAGCTAGACCGGCACGAAGCCATTGATCTATTTCTTGTTGGAAGTATCCCTAATCCCATTGGTAATGAGTAGGACCAAATAATTCGATCAGAGTGGTTGCGGAACCATACCACATTGTTCCAGCCACAATGAAAGCTACAAAAAACACAACAGCAATAATGCTGGATTGGACAACTTCAATATTCACCATACGTAATCCTTTGTATAAATATTGTGGAGGACAAACATTGAGATGGAATAGACCTACTAATATACCTAATATACCTGCTACAATATGGTGAGAAGCTATTCCTCCCAGAACAAAAGGATCAAAACCTTCAAATCCCCATTCTGGATTTACACGTTGTATTTTTCCAATTAGTCCATAAGGATCAAACACCCATATTCCAGGGCCATAGAAACCAGTTACATCAAATGATTTGAATTTGAAATAAGCTGCTCCTGAGAGGAATAAATGAATTCCAAAAATATTAGGCAAATCTAAAGAAGGTTTTCTTGTACGAGAATCACGGAATATGTCTAGATCCCAATATACACAATGCTAGATAGTTGTTTAAAAGCACAAGCCAGAAAACACAATATGTGCCCCGACCACACCTTCATAACTCCAAATACCTGGATTAGATATAGTTTCTCCGATTATACTCCATGTAATGCCCCGCCAAATAACCTTAAAGGAAGTTGCA
The DNA here is from genome assembly GCA_007115665.2 of Sequoiadendron giganteum. Taxonomy (NCBI): domain Eukaryota; kingdom Viridiplantae; phylum Streptophyta; class Pinopsida; order Cupressales; family Cupressaceae; genus Sequoiadendron; species Sequoiadendron giganteum. The sequence goes on along the minus strand of CM021100.1, from coordinate 489,300,777 downwards.
ATTAACATCTTAAGCGAACCAATTTTTTTTTCATAAAGTGCATTTAACATACACAATCACTTATTAATTCACAACAACCTCTAAGGCTACAAGGTTAGAATTACTTAAACCCACACAACATATTACATATAACCATAGCATTATAAACTTTATGAAGTAAACATCATACATCATAAGAATATGACATAACATAATAAGATAATCAATCAAGATACAAACTCATAAACATTAACTTAATCCAACAGTTACATCACTCATTCCAAGAATGAGGCAATAGTACATAAGGTTACAAATACAAAATTTCCACCTCATAAACATAAGAGGGATAAAATAACTTATACAAATTGAAATATTACAATGCAAGGAATTACAACAAGAACCGTGAGCTATCCATTTGGATTCCTCGCCACCAAGTACTAAAGATAGATTGTAATACCCCTTTGTTTTGCTTCTTGTTCAAGTTGCTTTATGTTATATTTGGTTGAAGTTACTTTGATACTGGATACATTTTGTTATCATATTTTGATCGCTACTATTGAGCGACAACTATTATTGTGTGATGTGTTGATCTAATTATTGTTTCACATACATTATGGATTAATGATATTGTAATGTTAACATGAGATGTTATTATGAGATTATTGGATTATGATAGAAGTGTCAGTTTCGATGACTGTATGGGTGAAGAGGATGAGTTTGCATCACTCGCTTGTGAGTGCCCTACAAATCCGTAATTCCTTCTTCACGGTGTGTATTATATGCTAGATATATTGTATGATGTTGTTTACTTGGTTGCAAGATTGCAGGTACATGACATCGACTCCACCTGGTTTCACAGGTTTGAGCATGTCGATCCAACGGTTAAGTTCAACGAGAGATAGTAGCTAGGTAACATGTGTCAAGTCTATGCCCTAGCCTTAGTGTGTCGTCAGTCGTGTGTGTCGAGTCATTGTCTGTCTTGTTTTAATGTTATTTAATTCTGAAGGATTCTTGATTTGGAAATAGATATTTAGAATAATTGCATTTATATCATGTTGATGGTTATTTAATTTAAATAATGCAATGTGGATAAAAGTTTATATTTAAATTAATTAATTATATTTAATTAATTTAATTAATTAAATTTAATCCATGGGGGTTGAATTTAGTTATTAAATAATTAAATTAATTAATTAAACGTGATGCAAGGGAATGAAAGGAAATAAAAGAATTAAAATTAATTTTGGAATTTAATTTCAACATGTGGGAATTAAATTAGAAATTGTAATTAAATGTTTATTTGGGAAATTAGTTGCAACTTTGGAAATTAATTTATTATTTGAAATTGCATTTTAAATTGAAAGTGGGTTTTCAAAAAGTGAAATTGAAATTGAAATTGAAAATTGAAATTGAAATTAAAATATCTAATTTGCATGTAATGTGAATTTGGGTTGAATTAGGTATTTTTGATTTATAAGGAATACATGTTTTAATTTTAGGGTAGAATGTTTTTTAGAAAAATACAATTTTACAGCAGAGAATAAATTTTTGGAAAATTTGCACAAGGGTTTGAAGAAAGTTTTTATTGTAGAATTGATTGAAGAAAAGATTGTTTGGATTTGTTGGGTTTTGGATTGGATTCATTGGAGGATTGAAGAAAATTCAAGAAATCTTTGGAGGAGGCTTGCATCAGAAATTCATCTATTCTTGTACCAGGTTTTCCTCTTTGTGTTTTATTGTTCTTGATTGTTTTTTTTTAAATAGTAGTGATTAAAGATTTGTTTGTTAAATCTATTTTAGAAAACAAATTTGATATTAAGAGAAAAGAATTAAATAAATTTACAGCCTTTGCTTGTGAAAAATCTTGAGTGAAAATTGTGAAAACCTAAGTTGAATTTAAATTATTTGGGGAAATCGATTATGCTATTATTAAAATCAAACATAGAGATTGAACAATGCATTTAGAATGTTTTTAGAAAATGAAACCCTCTGTTTATTATTAAAAATCAGATTTTAAAATCTATAGGATAGTTATGTTTTTCATGGTAAAATGGTCTGGTTGCGTTGCCTATAACTCCACTTCCACAAACTGGGTTGTCAGAAAATTTGAAGGGTTTTTGCATTTTGAAATTTTCTTATCATTGTCAAAAAATTGCATATACCCAAATCGTAGTTTTGAGTTATGTCTGAAACACGAGACTACTATTAAGTTATTTTCCCATGGTTGCTCTGATGATAAAATAATAATAAATTTTTATTTATAAATATTAATATTTTATGTATTGTTATTATAATATTAAAATATTATTTAATAATATTTTATATTATAATTTATAATATTAAAGTATTATATTTATTTATATTATTTTAAATAAAATTTGTATATTAGATTAGTGGAATCAAAATTATAAACGTATGGGGAAATTATTGTTTATTTTAAAATGGCATGTTAAAGTTTAATTGAAGGAGTTAAATATTTGATTTAAAGAATGCATAATTTAAAATTTAATTATGGAATTTAAATTCATGTGTAAAAGGTCCAATTATTAATTTGATTTAATTGGAAATATATATATATATATTTTGGAAAATTGATGATAAGGGATATTTTATTTTGAATTAAACAATTCGATATTTTGTAAAGAATAGAAGATATGTTAATGATTAAATATATTTAAATATATTAATTTATATTTAGTATATATATATTGAGAGTATATATCCATTTGAAAGAATAAATAATATTTTATCTTATTTTATTCTATTGTTTGCAAATTGGGTATTATTAATGTTCTAAAAGAAATGATTAGTGTATATGGAAAATGGATAGAGAAACAATATATTTTTATATTAAAATGATTGCATGTTCTAAATAGGAAATTGAATGAAATGTAAGACTTGGTTAGGAAATGGAAAGAGTATACTTGCATTGATTTGTGTCGATTTAAAAGTAAATTAAGAAGTTGTTTTATTGATGAGGCAATCAATTATGTTATTTATTAATTTCTATTTAGATTAATTGAATCATTGTGATTGGATTATGAAAGAGATATGGATTTAGTATATCCAAAAGTAGTATCTTCCTCATGATTATCTTAAAGGATTTAATTCTCTGTATTCAGTAAAGGGAAGTAAGTTTAATTGTTTTAGATTTCCAATAATGAAAGGGGAAATAGGGGTTATGATTATTTTAGATGATCTAGTTATCGTGTCTTTGACTTTTTCAACACTACCTATTGAATGAGTATGGATTTAGGAAATCCAAATATTAGATTTGATTAATGACTTGAATGCTTTTGTTGCTATGTCATCAAGTTGCATTGTTGGTTTTGGGATTTAGTGTTAGTCCTAAATTATAAGTCTTCCAGAAGAAATTAGAGGATAAGGGTTGTTGAATCTTTATGCCATCCAGTTGTTTTCCCTTGAGTAGTGCATGGTGTCTTTTCGATTTTACCCAGTTTTCACGAACGGGGATGGTTGCACCTCCTTGGTTTAGGAGCAGATTATGGGATTCGTGTCTCCTTGTATGGAGTGACTTTGTTATGTGGTTTCATCTTGTTGCCTCCTGTGAAACAAGTGGACTATGTGTTTGTTGCCTCCAAGATGTTTGGAGTGAGTTCTATTATTTGTATCCTCCTTGTGTTGGAGTGTATTATGATGCCTAGTTGAGATGCACTTGTGTTTCCCTTGCTGGATTGTTTGGGTGTGTGTTGTCGAATAAAAGAGTGGCTTTTGTTAGGGGCCGGAGCCCAAAGTGGTAAACTGGGTAACCTTCAAAAGTGAAATAATCAAGTGATAATTAAATTAATGTACTTAGATGATTAAGATGCAGTTCACACTAATCAAGATAATTTAATCCTCACTCATAGATACAAGGGCTTGTTTAGACTTGGGATGAGTGAGAAGGCCTAGAATGGCAAGATCAACTATCTTATTCGTACGAGAGATAGTTGATTCCGCATGAGTGAGTATGACTGCTGAAATTTGGTTGAGGCCACCAGGATTACTTGTGCCAGAGCCTATGAAGAATGCCCAGAGGAGATCTCATGACAAACCTTGCGATGACACTCTATCTATGACAACTGTTGTTAATTATTTTATGTGTATGGTTATGTGAACATACTTGATTATTATTATGTTTGGAAGCAATGTGACCTATGTCAGTGATGTGATTTTTACTTGAGTTGAGCTAAAATTGTACTTATTGATGGCATTTATTTGGTTATGTCAGTTTGAGTCAGTTTCAGTTTGCCTTTGGTTAGAGTTAGTAGAATCTTTGTCCATGTTACTTTGTTACTATCTCCTAGCATGGGGGGTGGGCCTTCGGGTACCACATTGGTAGGGTGGAACATGCACCAAAACCGTTGCGTCCCCATCTATCTTCAATACTTGGTGGCAAGACATCCAGGTGGACAGCTTGCGGTTCTTATTGTAATTACTTGCATTGTAATGTTTTAACTTATGTATCAGTTATTCATCCCTCTTTTGTTATGAGGCGGAGTTATGTAATTGTAATACATTTGTACTATTGTCTCATTCTGGAATGAGTGATGTAACTATTGGATTAAGTTAATGTTTATGAGATTGTATCTTGGATGCTTACTTTATTATGTTATGTGGTATTCTTTGATATATGATGTTTATTTCATAAAGTGTATAATGCTATGGTTATATGTAATATGTATGTGTGGGTTTAAGTAATCCTAACCTTGTAGCCTTAAAGGTTGTTGTTAATTATTAAGTGAATGTGTATGTTAAATGCACTTTATAAAATAAAAAAAAATAGTTCGCTTAAGATGTTAATTGCAACTTCCTTTAAGGTCACTTGGTGGGGCATTACATAGATGGGGACCCAATGGTTTAGGTGCATGTTCCACCCAACCAAGTGGTACCCGAAGGTCCACCCCCCATGCTAGGAGATAGTAACAAAGTAACATGGACAAAGATCTACAACCACTAACCAAAGGCAGACTCATACTGACATAACCAAACAAATGTCATAAATAAGTACAACTCAATTACAATACAAGTACAAATCAAGTACAACTCCAACATCACTGACATAGGTCACATAGCTTCCAGACATAATATTAATCAAGTATGTTCACAGAACCATACACATAAAAAAATTAACAACAGTTGTCCTAGATAGAGTTTCATCGCATAGTAGTCATGAGATCTCCTCTGGGCATCCTTCATAGGCTCCGGTAATCCTGGTGGCCTCAACTGAATCTCGGCCCTCATACTCACTCATGCGGCATCAAATACCTTTCATACTAACAGATAAATGACTATGCCATTCCAATCCTTCTCACTCATCCCAAGTCTAAATGATCCCTTGTGTCTATGAGCGAGGATTAATTATCTTGATTAATGTGAATGCATCCTAATCATATAAGTACATTAATTTAATTATCAATTGATTAACTCACTTCTAAAGGTTACCCGGTTTACCGATTTGCGCTCTGGCCCCTAACAGAAGCCACTCTTCTAATGGACAACACCCACCCAAACAATCCACCAAGGGGAATACAAGTGCATACCAACTAGGCATCATAATCCACTCCAACACAATGAGGAAACAATGATAGAACTCACTCCAAATATCTTGGAGGCAACAAACACATAGTCCAGTCCTTTTGTGTAATGCCCCGCCAAGTAAACTTAAAGGAAGTTGCAATTAACGTCTTAAGCGAACCAATTTTTTTTTTATAAAATGCATTTAAAATACACAATCACTTACTAATTCACAACAACCTCTAAGGCTACAAGGTTAGGATTACATAAACCCACACAACATATTACATATAACCATAGCATTATAAAATTTATGAAGTAAACATCATACATCATAAGAATACCACATAACATAATAAGATAATCAATCAAGATACAAACTCATAAACATTAACTTAATCCAATAGTTACATCACTCATTCCCAGAATGAGGCAATAGTACATAAAGTTACAAATACAAAATTTCAACCTCATAAACATAAGAGGGATAAAATAACTTATACAAATTGAAATATTACAATTGAAGGAATTACAACAAGAACCGCGAGTTATCCATCTGGATGTCTCGCCACCAAGTACTGAAGATCGATGGGGACCCAATGATTTAGGTGCATGTTCCACCCAACCAAGTGGTACCCAAAGGCCCACCCCCCATGCTAGGAGATAGTAACAAAGTAACATGGAAAAAGATCTACAACCACTAACCAAAGGCAGACGCATACTGACATAACCAAACAAATGCCATAAATAAGTACAACTCAATTACAATACAAGTACAAATCAAGTACAACTCCAACATCACTGACATAGGTCACATTGCTTCTAGACATAATATTAATCAAGTATGTTCATAGAACCATACACATAAAACAATTAACAACAGTTGTCCTAGATAGAGTGTCATCGCATAGTAGTCATGAGATCTCCTCTGTGCATCCTTCATAGGCTCCGGTAATCCTGGTGGCCCCAACCGAATCTCGGCCCTCATATTCACTCATGCAGCATCAAATACCTCTCGTACTGACAGATAAATGACTATGCCATTCCAAGCCTTCTCACTCATCCCAAGTCTAAATGAGCCCTTGTGTCTATGAGCGAGGATTAATTATCTTGATTAATGTGAATGCATCCTAATCATATAAGTACATTAATTTAATAATCACTTGATTAACTCACTTCTGAAGGTTAACCAGTTTACCACTTTGGACTCCGGCCCCTAACAAAAGCCACTCTTCTAATGGACAACACCCACCCAAACAATCCACCAAGGGGAATACAAGTGCATTCCAACTAGGCAATATAATCCACTCCAACACAATGAGAAAACAATGATAGAACTCGCTGCAAATATCTTGGAGGCAACAAACACATAGTCCACTCCTTTTGTGTAACGCCCCACCAAGTAACCTTAAAGGAAGTTGCAATTAACGTCTTAAGCGAACCAAATTTTTTTTTATAAAGTGCATTAACATACACAATCACTTACTAATTCACAACAACCTCTAAGGCTACAAGGTTAGGATTACATAAACCCACACAACATATTACATATAACCATAGCATTATAAAATTTATGAAGTAAACATCATACATCATAAGAATACCACATAACATAATAAGATAATCAACCAAGATACAAACTCATAAACATTAACTTAATCCAATAGTTACATCACTCATTCCCATAATGAGGCAATAGTACACAAGGTTACAAATATAGAATTTCCTCCTCATAAACATAAGAGGGATAAAATAACTTATACAAATTGAAATATTACAATGCAAGGAATTACAACAAGAACCGTGAGCTGTCCATCTAGATGTCTCGCCACCAAGTACTAAAGATAGATGGGGACCCAATGGTTTAGGTGCATGTTCCACCCAACCAAGTGGTACCCAGAGGCCTACCCCCCATGATAGGAGATAGTAACAAAGTAAGATGGACAAAGATCTACAAAAACTAACCAAAGGCAGACTCATACTAACATAACCAAACAAATGCCATAAATAAGTACAACTCAATTACAATACAAGTACAAATCAAGTACAACTCCAACATCACTGACATAGGTCGCATTGCTTCTAGACATAATATTAATCAAGTATGTTCATAGAACCATACACATAAATCAATTAACAATAGTTGTCCTATATAGAGTGTCATCGCATAGTAGTCATGAGATCTTCTCTGGGCATCCTTCATAGGCTTCGGTAATCCTGGTGGCCTCAACTGAATCCCAGCGCTCATTGTAATACCCCTCTGTTTTGCTTCTCATTCGGTTTGTTTTATGCTATGTTTGGTTGCAGTCACTTTCATACTCAATACATTTTGTTATGATGTTTTGATCGTTACTATTGAGCGACAACTATTATTGTGGGATGTGGCTATCTGATTATTATTTCACATGCATTATGGATTAATGATGTTGTAAAGTGTAATGCCCCGTCATGCAACCCTAGAGGAAGTTGCATTAAACTACTTAAAAACAATAATTTTTTTTTTCTTAAAAGTATAATTAATAAGCAAGTTCGCTAACTAATGTCAACATCCTCTAAGGTTACAAGACAAAGGTTAAATAGAACCCAAACAAAAAACATGATTTAAACCATGTCAATTAATTAACCAATAATTAAACCACATACATCCAAGAAGAAGAATTACATCAAAGCATAAAGATAACTTTCCATTGCATTAATCCATCATTAAATATTACAGTTACATCTCTCATTCCCCGAATGAGGTAAGTCCAAAAGACATAATTATAATTATACTTCCACCTCGATATAACAAAGGGGTAAAATAATACAATATCAACTAAAATGAAATACAGCAAGAACTGATACAAAAACCAATGAGCTCTCCAACTGGAAGTCTCATCCATACGAACATGAAGAAAGAACCCAACGGATTTAGGTGCATGCCACCCAACCAAGTGGAGCCAAAAGGCCCAGCCCCCGTGCTAGGAGATAGTTACTAGGAATCCTAGTCAAGACAATCCACCTCTAGACACAGGCTAACATAATTGAATCAAACTGAAACAACCAAACACATGAACCTCACAAGAACATCCTAAAGTACAACTCAAGTACAACAAGAGCAACATAAGTACAACTCAGAAACCATGCAAGTACAACATAAGTACAACACTACATGATCACATTACTTCCACGATTAAAGCAAAACAAGCATGTTACGAGAACCAAACCACATAGACAAACACAAATCATGGTCACATCAGGTATGTTACGAAAACCATACCTACAAATAGACAAGTACCAACTATGGTCACACAAAGTGCCATCTCATAGTACATCATGAGTTACCCACACTGATCGTCAAGATGATGGCCCTAACCGATCATTGGACCTCATACCTACTAGAGCAAAACCAAATGTTAACTGTTGTGCTAGACAGAGTGTCATCACATAGCTCATCATGAGTTACCCAATTCGATCATCAGGAAGGTAACCCAAACCAATCCTTATCCCTCACCACTTACTAATGCAGAGCCAAATACCTTTCGTACAGACAAGATAGGTGACCTTGCCATCCCATGGCCTTCTCACTCATCCCAAGTCTAAACAAGCCCTTGCACCTAGGAGTGAGGGATGCTTATCTTTTTAGTGTGAAGTACTACCCAACTCTAAGTATATTGATTTAGTTACCACTTAATTATACCACTTACAACGAGTTACCATGGCACCACTTCGTGTGCCGGCTCGCGTTACAAGCCACTCTTCTACTTGATAACACACATATAACATCCAACATCAAGGGTACAAAGAGCAATAAACACGGTATTACAACCACTCCCTTCTTAGGAGGCAACCTAAGTCAAAACCCCTCTCCAAACACTAGAGGTAACAAGGTAACAAACAACTCCTGTTAGCTCCTAACAAGGAGACACACATAACAAAGTTCACTCCTTCTCAGGAGGCGACAAAGATAAAACCACTCCAACATAGGAGGCACTAACCACATAACCAGGTCACTCCTTACAAGGAGACACGGATCCCATAATCCGCTCCTAAACCAAGGAGATACAAAACATACTCCTTTGTAGAAACCGAGTAATGACAGATAACTTCACATGCACCACCCAAGGAATACAAAACAGGTTGACATAAGAAACAACAACCACTAAACGGAAACTCAACTGGAAGCCTTGTCCAATGTAAAGACTCAATTTCCAAATGATGACAAGAATTAGATGAAAGTCAACCAAGAATTAAATCTACTTTGGATATTCTAAATCAATGTCCTCATGCTAATATTCAAGAATTTATTGCATTTAATAAAACTGAATTAAATACGTCTCTTTCAAACGAATGATAATATTCAGATCAAATGTTTAATTACACTAATTGTTTCAATGGTAACAAGTAAATATGTATCTTTCTACGTAAGATATAACGTTTAGAAGTTATGATAGGTTCAATGCAAAATAATTTATTAAATAATCACGACACTAACACATTTCTTGTCAATTCTAAGTTTAACCATTCCAAAATGCATTTAAAATTTCAATAGATAATTTGATTAACAGTTACATAATCTAATTTTCACATGCACATTTTAAACATAATCGTGGATTTAAATCGATATTTTTGCAATATGCCATGGAAGAAAATATTTAAAGTTATATAATCAATTTGCCCAAGAAAATAATTCCTCCATATAAATGTATCAAATAATATGCATTTTAATTATTTAATACACATATATTAAACAACATATCTAATATTACTATAATATATGTTTTATTACTATTATAATATTATAAATATTAATATATATGCAACACTATATTAATATTAATATTTACATATTAATATTTAATATTATAAATATATCTATTAATAAATATTAATAATAATAAATAAATGAAAATTAAAAAAAAATAATATTACAAAAAAACAAAAAGAAACAGGCAGCCCACGCACCCCTTCCCCTGGCCGCGTGCCCTACAAACCCTGGGCGGTTGTGTTTTACACACAGCCGACCCCCATTAATGGGGGCGACTGTGTGTAAGCATAGTCGTCCCTTCTGGGCGGCTGCGGCAGCGGCAGAATGGTGGCGAGGATGTGGGGAGCGGGGAGGGGCGCGTTGGGCGCAACTCCCTCTACCCGCCTCCCATGGGCGTGGCGGGGCTTGAGCCCCCAGCCAGCTCCCCTAAAAATTTTAAAACTATATTTTTTTTAACCGTAAAAAAAAATGCCTGCGTTTTCTAAAACACGATTTTTTTTAAAAGCAAACCAAAATTCCGCCCATTGCAATTTCGGGCTTCAACAACCTTTTTTTTTTTTATAATAATCTTTTAAAAAGCATTATTATATGCATATCTATATATGTATATATATATATATACTTTTGGTTTAAAAACCCAGAACTAATTGAGAAAACCAGAATGATACAAGTTCAAGAACAATGATTTAAATTCCAAAAAACATCCTTTTCTTGAAAACAATTTAAATTTTAAAAGGGGTCTTCATGCAATTTTGAAGAACAGAATTTCAACCTTGATTTAATTGAATTCAAACAATAAAATTTAAAATTCTTTCCATAAGATATTAACCACTAAAATTTAATTTTCAAAATTTCAAAACAAGCATTTAAAGATTTGAACGTGGTTTTTCTCTGAGTTTGAGGAGGTCCAGATGATGCCAAGCTTCCCACCTTGCTTCCAAATCCAGCCCCATAAAATTTCACAAACCCAATCCAAAAACCCACAAAGTTGAATAATTCTTCCACTCACTAATTCAATCTTTTCAAAAACTCCAAGATCCCAAAAATTGAAGCCAAATTTCAAAACATAAGGGTTTTGCCCTAAATCCTTCAACCACCATCATAGATTCTCTAAAATAGAAGATGGAAAATATCTAATTTTTAAATAATTTTAATTTTCAAATTCCAAAATATCTCATTTTTCCAATTTTGAATGCAATTTTCAAATTTGACTTTCTAAACATTTTTCTTTATTTATAATTTTAACAATTAAATCAATAACTTCAACAAAGATAAATTAACTTCTTTCAACCTAATAAATTTAATCAATTAATAAATAGATTTAATCAAAGATTAAATTATTTATTAATTAAATTAAATTAACAATAAAATAAATTATATTTCAATATAATTCCAGAACACAATAATTCACAACTTAAATACATCAAGCTATTTAAATCACCCAATTCAGTTTGCAATTAAATAACGAAGAGGGGAACACGATAACCGAAGCAACATAACCCGACAACACTAGACAACACACAAGACTAGGGTGATGACCTGACACAGAAACCTAGCTACTATCTCCCAATCGAATATCGTTGGATATTGAACACGCTCTCACCTATGAAATCAGGTGGAGTCGATGTCCTGTACCTGTCAACCTGCTAATCAAGTAGTAACAACATATAATATGAACAGCATAAAATAAACACCGTGAAGAGGTAATCACGAGATCGTAGGGCACTCGCAAGTGAGTGATATGATACCGTCCCCTTCACCAATAAACTACAAATAACTGACATTTCTAACATGCTAATATAATCCAAGACATAATCATCATTAATTTGAATAACCATTTTGTTAAACCAAAAGATGTCATAAGATAACATCATATTGAAATACCATCACATCAAAAGATTACAATAACATCGCTTTACAGATAGCGACCAAATATCAATCGGTACTAAAGTCAAGATACAAACAAAAAGTACAACTCAATAACATAGAGAACTGTTCAACCAAAATGCAAAACGGAGGGGTATTACATCCTCCCCCACTAGGGTTAGGCTTACTCCTGGAAGCCTGCAAACAATAGGGATATAAATCCCTCAAACACACTGCAAATAAATCAAAACCTCGACCCCTGAGGGTGAGTATCTTGCATTGAGTGACTAATTCTAGAAGTATTCCATCATGGACAATCCCTAGCAAGGTGGCCCTACTGGCCACAAGAGTAACACCCCGTGTTATGACTAGAACCTCTATCTCCTACAGGTGCAGTAGACTACTGCACACTACCCCAATCAGCCACAGACTATGAACTCTGGGCTGGCTGCACCTACCGATTGCACTTATTACGCCACCAACTCCTGTTCTTCCTAGGAGAAGAACCACCATCATCTTGACAAGGCTGAGAGTCCTTACGCTACCCAAGTGCACTCTCCTACTCCTGACCACTCTGAGATGGTCCCTACTGAGATTGATAAGGTACACCTCCTTGAAGTTGCCCTCCTCTAACACTAGATCCTGCCACTGCACCACTGCCAACTGGAACACTCATGTGTCCCCCAAGTGCCATACCCAGGTTCTCCTCAATAATGCGTGCCTTCTCTACAGCCACATCCATGGTCTTGGGTTCAAAAACCCTCACACCACCACTGAGATGGGCATTTAAGCCCCTGATAAAATGCTGCACTAACATGCTCTCATCATCGCCAATACCTGCATACTATTTGAGCTCATAAAAACAACACTCGTACTGCTCAATAGATAATGCTAACTGATGCAAGGCATGGAACTTGTCCCCATGACGCTGACGCCAATGCTCAGATAAGAATCGAGCCCTGAACCTCTCTACAAAGATCTCCCATGATGCTATGTGAATATCGATATGGAGCTTCTGCTCCTCTAGTCTCCACCATGTAGAATCCTCTCAACTTGCTAATGGCATAACGAGCTTTGGTGTTACTGCCATACGGATGCATAGCAAAACACCTATCGAAATCTATCAACCACGTCTCGGCCTCTAAGCCTGTACCTGAACCATCATACAATGGAGGGTGCCCCTGAGCAAGTCCCTCATGTGAGCCTCGGACTGGGGTGGAACTTCCCTCACCACAGGGTTAATCTGAACCTCTTCCTACCTAGGTCCAAGGAGTGCCAAAGCCTCCTCTAGTTGTCTATGCCTAGCTTCGATCCCTGCTAGATCCTGCAACCGATCTCTGACTCTAGGTGCATTCTGAGATGCCTGAGGTTCTACCTGATCACAAACAACTGAAACACGAGGAGGAGAGTCATGCTGACTCCCACCTTGACCACCTATATGGCCACGGCCATGCCCTCTACCTCTTTCGCGTTTGGGCGACATAATCCTGCACAGACACTCCAAGGTATTAAGCAAGGTACACAACTTAAAAGCTACACAACTAAAAGCTAAATGGCTCCATCATAATCCCAAAGTACCCTGTGTTTAAACCTAGGCTCTGATACCATGTGTAATGCCTCGTCACGCAACCCTAGAGGAAGTTGCATTAAACTACTTTAAAACAATAATTTTTTTTTTTAAAAGTATAATTAATAAGCAAGTTCACTAACTAATGCCAACATCCTCTAAGGTTACGAGACAAAGGTTAAATAGAACCCAACAAAAAACATGATTTAAACCATGTCAATTAATTAACCAATAATTAAAGCACATATATCCAAGAAGAAGAATCACATCAAAGCATAAAGATAACTTTCCATTACATTAATCCATCATTAAATATTATAGTTACATCTCTCATTCCATGAATGAGGTAAGTCCAAAAGACATAATTGCAATTACACTTCCACCTCGATACAACAGAGGGGTAAAATAGTACAATATCAACTAAAATGAAATACAGCAAGAACTCATACAAAAACCAATGAGCTCTCCAACTGGAAGTCTCGTCCATATGAACATGAAGAAAGAACCCAACCAAGTGGAACCAAAAGGCCCACCCCGCGTGCTAGGAGATAGTAACTAGGAATCCTAGTTAAGACAATCCACCTCTAGACACAGGCTAACATAACTGAATCAAACTGAAACAACCAAACACATGAGCCTCACAAGAACATCCCAAAGTACAACTCAAGTACAACAAGAGCAACATAAGTACAACTCAGAAACCATGCAAGTACAACATAAGTACAACACTACATGATCACATTGCTTCCACGATTAAAGAAGAACAAGCATGTTACAACAACCAAACCACATAGACAGACACCAATCATGGTCACATCAGGTATGTTACAGAAACCATACCCACAAATAGACAAGTACCAACTATGGTCACACAAAGTGCCATCTCATAGTACATCATGAGTTACCCACACTGATCGTCAAGATGATGGCCCTAACCGATCATTGGACCTCATACCTACTAGAGCAAAACCAAATGATAACTGTTGTCCTAGACAGAGTGTCATCACATAGCTTGTCATGAGTTACCCAATTCGATCATCAGGAAGGTAACCCAAACCGATCCTTAACCCTCACCACTTACTAATGCAGAGCCAAATACCTTTCGTACAGACAAGATACGTGACCTTGCCATCCCATGGCCCTCTCACTCATCCCAAGTCTAAACAAGCCCTTGCACCTAGGAGTGAGGGATGCTTATCTTTTTAGTGTGAAGTACTACCCAACTCTAAGTATATTGATTTAGTTACCACTTAATTATACCACTTACAATGAGTTACCATGGCACCACTTTGTGTGTCAGCTCGCGTTACAAGCCACTCTTCTACTTGACAACACACATATAACATCCAACATCAGGGGTACAAAGAGCAGTAAACAAGGTATTACAACCACTCCCTTCTTAGGAGGCAACCTAATTCAAAACCACTCTCCAAACACTGGAGGTAACAAGGTAACAAACAACTCCTGTTAGCTCCTAACAAGGAGACACACATAGTAAAGTTCACTCCTTCTCAGGAGGCGACAAAGATAAAACCACTCCAACATAGGAGGCACTAACCACATAACCAGATCACTCCTTACTAGGAGACACGGATCCCATAATCTGCTCCTAAACCAAGGAGATACAAAACATACTCGTTCGTAGAAACCGAGTAATGACAGATAACTTCACATGCACCACCCAAAGAATACAAAACAGGTTGACATAAGAAATGACAACCACTAAACGGAAACTCAACTGGAAGCCTTGTCCAATGTAAAGACTCAATTTCCAAATGATGACAAGAATCAGATAAAAGTCAACCAAGAATTAAATATACTTTGGATATTCTAAATCCATGTCCTCATGCTAATATTTAGGAATTTATTGCATTTAATAAAACTGAATTAAATACGTCTCTTTCAAACAAACGATAATATTCAAATCAAATGTTTAATTACACTAATTGTTTCAATGGTAACAAGTAAATATGTATCTTTCTATGTAAGATATAACATTTAGAAGTTACGATAGGTTCAATGCAAAATAATTTATTAAATAATCACGACGCTAACACATTTCTTGTCAATTCTAAGTTAACCATTCCAAAATGCATTTAAAATTTCAATAGATAATTTGATTAACAGTTACATAATCTAATTTTCACATGCACATTTTAAACATAATCGTGGATTTAAATCGATATTTTTACAATATGCCATGGAAGAAAATATTTAAAGTTATATAATCAATTTACCCAAGAAAATAATTCCTCCATATAAATGTATCAAATAATATGCATTTAAATTATTTAATACACATATATTAAACAACATATCTAATATTACTATAATATATGTTTTATTACTATTGTAATATTATAAATATTAATATATATGCAACACTATATTAATATTCTAATATTATAAATAATAAAAAATAAAACATATATTATATTATATTAATATTATAATAGTATATATTATAATAATAAATATTAATATTTACATATTAATATTTAATATTATAAATATATCTATTAATAAATATTAATAATAATATTAAATAATAATAAATTAAAAAAAAACATAAAGCAACGGGGAGCCCATGTACCCCTTCCCCTAGCCGTGTGCCCTACAAACCTTGGGCGGCTATGCTTTACACACAGCCGACCCCCATTAATGGGGGTGACTGTGTGTAAGCACAGTCGTCCCTTACAGGGGGTTGCGCCAGCAGCGGAATGGTGGCTAGGATGTGGGGAGTGGGGAGGGTCACACTGGGTGTGGCTCCCTCCGCCCGCCTCCCATGGGGTGCGGCGGGGGTTGAGCCCCCAGCCGCCTCCCCTAAAAAGAAATGCCTACGTTTTCTAAAATGCAATTTTTTTTAAAAGCAAACTAGAATTCCGCCCATTGCAATTTCGGGCTTCAATAAACTTTTCTTTTTTTTATAATAATCTTTTAAAAAGCATTATTATATGAATATCTATATATATATATATACTTTTGGTTTAAAAAAAACCAGAACTAATTGAGAAAACCAAAATGATACAAATTCAAGAACAATGATTTAAATTCCAATAAATATCATTTTCTTGAAAACAATTTAAATTTTAAAAGGGGTCTTTTTGCAATTTTGAAGAACAGAATTTCAACCTTTATTTAATTGAATTCAAACAATAAAATTTAAAATTCTTTCCATAAGATATTAACCACTAAAATTTAATTTTCAAATTTTCAAAATAAGCATTTAAAGATTTGAACCTAGTTTTTCTCTGAGTTTGAGGAGTCCAGATGATGCCAAGCTTCCCACCTTGCTTCCAAATCTAGTCCCACAAAATTTTACAAACCAAATCCAAAAACCCACAAAGTTGAATAATTCTTCCACTCACTAATTCAATCTTTTCAAAAACTCCAAGATCCCAAAAATTGAAGCCAAATTTCAAAACATAAGGATTTTGCCTTAAATCCTTCAACCACCATCATAAATTCTCTAAAACAGAAAATGGAAAATATCTGATTTTTAAATAATTTTAATTTTCAAATTCCAAAATATCTTATTTTTCCAATTTTGAATGCAATTTTCAAATTTGACTTTCTAAACATTTTTCTTTTTTTAATTTTCAAATTTTCAAATTTCCAAATTGACTTTCTAAACATTTTTGTTTATTTCTAATTTTAACAATTAAATCAATAACTTCAACAAAGATAAATTAGCTTCTTTCAACCAAATAAATTTAATCAATTAATAAATAGATTTAATCAAAGATTAAATTATTTATTAATTAAATTAAATTAACAATCAAATAAATTATATTTCAATATAATTCCAGAACACAATAATTCACAACTTAAATACATCAAGCTATTTAAATCGCCCAATTCAGTTTGCAATGAAATAACGAAGAGGGGAACACGATAACCGAAGCAACACAACACAACCCAACAACACCAGACAACACACAAGACTAGGGTGACGACCTGACATGGAAACCTAGCTACTATCTCCTAATCGAATACCGTTGGATATTGAACAAGCTCTCACCTGTGAAATCAGGTGGAGTCGATGTCCTGTACCTGTCAACCTACAAATTAAGTAGTAACAACATATAATATGAACAACATAAAATACACACCGTGAATAGGTAATCACGGGATTGTAGGGCACTTGCAAGCGAGTGATATGATACCGTCCCCTTCACCAATAAACTGCAAATAATTGACAATTCTAACATGCTAATGTAATCCAAGACATAATCATCATTAATTTGAATAACCATTTTGTTAAACCAAAACATGTCATAAGATAACATCATATTGAAATACCATCACATCAAAAGATTACAATAACGTTGCTTTACAGATAGCAACCAAAAATCAATCAGTACCAAAGTCAAGATACAAACAGAAAGTACAACTCAACAGGGTAGAGCACTGTTCAACCAAAATGCAAAACAGAGGGGTATTACATAAAGTTAACATGAGATGTTATTATGAGATTATTGATTATGATCTTAGTGTCGGTTTCGATGAGTGTATGGGTGAAGAAGATGGGTTCGCATCACTTGCTTGCGAGCGCCCTGCAAATCCTTAATTCCTTCTTCAGGGTGTGTATTATATGCTGGATATATTGTATGATGTTGTTTACTTGGTTGCAGGATTGCAGGTACATGACATCGACTCCACCTGGTTTCACAGGTTTGAGCGTGTTGATCCAACGGTTAAGTTGAACGAGAGATAGTAGCTAGGTAACATGTGTCAAGTCTATGGCCTAGCCTTAGTGTGTCGTCAGTCGTGGTTGTTGAGTCATAGTCTACCTTATTTTAATATTATTTGATTCTGAAATGTGTGTATTTATTTAATTAATATTTAGAATAATTGCATTTAAATCATGTTGATGGTTATTTAATTTAAATAATGCAATGTGGATAAAAGTTTATATTTAAATTAATTAATTATATTTAATTAATTAAATTTAATCCAAGGGAGTTGAATTTAGTTATTAAATAATTAAATTAATTAATTAAACGTGATGCAAGAAAATGAAAGGAAATAAAAGAAATAAAATTAATTTTGGAATTTAATTTCATCTTGTGGGAATTAAATTAGAAATTGTAATTAAATGTTTATTTGGGAAATGAGTTTCAAATTTGAAAATTAATTTATTATTTGAAATTGCATTTTAAATTGAAAGTGGGTTTCTCGAAAATTGAAATTGAAATTAATATCTAATTTGCATGCAATGTGAATTAGGGTTGTAAAAATTGAAATTAAAATTAATATCTAATTTTCATGTAATGTGAATTGGGGTT
Organism: Sequoiadendron giganteum; assembly: GCA_007115665.2. Taxonomy (NCBI): domain Eukaryota; kingdom Viridiplantae; phylum Streptophyta; class Pinopsida; order Cupressales; family Cupressaceae; genus Sequoiadendron; species Sequoiadendron giganteum. Next base: position 489,281,813 of record CM021100.1, on the reverse strand, counting down.
GCATTAGGTATTTTTGATTTATAAGAATTGCATGTTTTAATTTTTTTTTTAAAAAGTCTTTAGGAAAATTCATTTTTACAGCAGAGAAGAAATTTTGGAAAAATTTGCACAAGGGTTTGAATAAAGTTTTGATTGTAGAATTGATTGGAAGAAATATTGTTTGCATTTGTTGGGTTTTGGATTGGATTCACTGGAGGATTGAAGAAAATTCAGGAAATCTTTGGAGGAGGCTTGCATCAGAAATTAATCTTTTCCTGTACCTTCTTGAACCAGGTTTTCCTCTTTGTGTTTTTATTGTTCTTAGTTGCTTTTAAAATAGTAGTGGTTTAAGATTTGTTTGATAAATTTGTTGTTAGAAAATAAATTTGTTTTGAATCCAATCTAGGGGTTGAGCAATACTTTAGATCTATTTTTGGAAAACTTAAAACCTCTGTAGGAAATCAAATTCATTTTGAAAACCCTTTGTAGAAATTAAATGGAGAAACCTTGAAGAATTCAAGAAAATGGTTTGAAAGAATTTGTTTTTTGCTAACTCTATGAAATTTGGATTTTTTCGGTAAAGTTTTTATAACTTTACCTGTAGGTGAATATTTTCACAAAATTTCTCCAAATTATCTATTGTTAAAATTCTTTGTTTATATATATATATATATATATATATACATACATATATATATGTGTAAATATATATATATATATAAGACATATATATATTTTTTATTTGGATAAAATATTGATTTAAACCCTGGGTCACCGTCTGTACAGTAGGTGCATTACTGATTTTATATTAAAAAAAATATGGAATCGCTTTTTTTTATAACTGTCATTGTTTTGGGCGGGGGTTTGAACCCATCGCCGCTCCTTTGTAAGGAGGGTGCGACTGCCTCCAAAGGAAGCGCCCTCCATTGTATGGAGGGAGCGTTGTCTTTGAAGGCAGCGCAACCCCCTGTGTGAGGCCGCCGGTGGTATATGGTGGGGCAGGGGTTTGGCAGTGGCCGCCCCTCCCCACATTAACCCTTTTTTTAATTTCTTAAATAAAATACAGTGATTTTGTTGTTCATCCACCATGGCAAAAGGATTTAGGGGTTTCAGGAATAGTAATTAATGTGGAAAATAAAAAAATGAAAATAAATAAATATATATCTGATAGTTAATAATATGTATAAATATGGCATATGTCTATAATGTATATATATTATATATAAATATAGTATATATATAATGTATGTATATGTCATATTTAATATATTATATTGGGAGTTAAATAATTTGAGTAGTAAGAGAAAACAATGGTATATATTTAATATATATATATATATATATATGTATATATAATTAAATATATAAAAAAATTAAGTGATGTTGTATTGTAGGAATAAATATAATTAAATGTTTATTTAATGAATGAAATGATTGGGTGCATGCGTTAATGTTGGAAAGAATAAACTATAAAATGAAATGGACGTTGTGTATAGTTGGAAAATTAAAAGAGATATAGAATTTGATTTAAATTGGTTAAATTAGTATTTCTTATATTTGTAAATTGAAGGCACTTATATAATTATTTCAATTATATTGAAAGGGCAAAAGTTTATATTATTTGTGAATTTTTAAATAAACATATAAATTATATATAGGGTATATATGTATTTAAATGCGTGCATGTTAAGTGGTAGTGGTTAATATAATTGAAGAATTGTAGGAATATTTATATTTGAGTATTTGTTTAATTAATGAGATTCAATTGGAAACAATATGAATGCATGGTTAAATAGTTAAGCCAAAATATATTTTTATACACTGAAGATATTCATGTTTTTAAATGGAGAATTGAAAAGATATAGATTTTGGATAGAAATTGAATATAGTATTTGCAATAGTTTTATGTTGTATTAGAAGCAAATTTAGGAAATGATTATATTGCAAAAGGAAATATTTATTATGTTTTATTTATTCTCATAGAGCAATTTAATCTATTGTGAATAGGATATTAAAAAATATATATATAATTAAAATTTTATTAATATATATATTTGGTGTCTATATAATATGGAGCATATATATATATATATATTAAGTGTAAATTCATTATCGTATTTTATTGTAATAAGATGCATGCAATATATTATTGAATAGAGATTTAAATTGGAGTGATTAGTGTATATGGGTAAATGGATAGAGAAACGATATTTTATTATATTAAAGTGATTGAATATTTTAAATAGAAAATTGAATGAGATGTAAGATTTGGTTAGGAAATGGAAAGAGTTTACTTGCATGATTTTGTGTCGATTTAAAAGTAAATTAAGAAGTTGTTTATATTGATGAGGCAAGTAGTTATCTTAATTTGTTTTCTTTCCATTAGAGCAATTAATTTATTGTGAATGAAATATGAAAGAGATATGGATTTAGTATATCCAAAAGTAGTAACTTCCTCATGATTATCTTGAATGATTTAATTCTCTGTATTCAGTAAAGGGAAGTAAGTTTAAATGTTTTAGATTCCCAATAATGAAAGAGGAAATAGGGGTTATGACTATTTCAGATGATCTAGTTATCATGTCTTTGACTTTGTCAACACTACCTATTGAATAAGTATGGATTTAGGAAATCCAAATATTAGATTTGATTTATGACTTGAATGCTTTTGTTGCTATATCGTCAAGTTGCATTGTAGGTTTTGGGATTTAGTGTTAGTCTTAAATTATAAGTCTTCCAAAAGAACCTAGAGGATAAGGGTTGTTGAATCTTTATGCCATCCAGTTGTTTTTCCCTTGGGTAGTGCATGGCGTCTTTTTAGTTTTACTCGGTTTCCATGAACGAGGATCTTTTGTACCTTCTGTGAAAGGAGTGCACTATGTGATTGTTGTCTCCAAGATGTTTGGAGTGAGTTTTATCTTTTGTTTCCTCATTGTTTTGGAGTGGATTATGATGCCTAGTTGGTATGCACTTGTGTTTTCCTTGGTGGATTGTTTGGGTGTGTGTTGTCGAATAGAAGAGTGGCTTTTGTTAGGGGCCGGAGCCCAAAGTGGTAAACTGGGTAACCTTCAGAAGTGAGTTAATCAAGTGATAACAAAATTAATGTACTTATATGAATAGGATACATTCACATTAATCAAGATAATTAATCCTCACTCATAGACACAAGGGCTCGTTTAGACTTGAGATGAGTGAGAAGGCCTTGAATGGCATAGTCATGTATCTTGTCAGTACAAGAGGTATTAGATGCCACATGAGTGAGTATGAGTGTAGGGATTCGGTTGAGGCCACCAGGATTACCGAAGCATATGAAGGATGCCCAGAGGAGATCTCATGACTACTATGTGATGACACTCTATCTAGGACAACTATTGATAATTATTTTATGTGTATGATTTTGTGAACATACTTGATTATTATTATGTCTGGAAGCAATGTGACCTATGTCAGTGATGTGGATGTTGTACTTGAGTTGTACTAGATTTGTATTTATTTATGGCATTTGTTTGGTTATGTCAGTATGAGTCTGCCTTTGGTTAGTGGATAGTAGATCTTGTCCATGTTACATTTTTACTATGTCCTAGCATGGGGGGTGGGCCTTCGGGTACCACTTGGTTGGGTGGAACATGCACCAAAACCGTTGGGTCCCCTTTGATCTTCAGTACTTGGTGGCAAGACATCCAGATGGACGGCTTGAGTTCTTATGTTATTCTTTCCTTGTAATATCTTATTATGTATAAGTTATTCTTCTCTCTTTTGTTATGAGGTGGAGTTATGTAATTGTAATACATTTTTACTATTGTCTCATTCTGGGAATGAGTGATGTAACTTTTGGATTAAGTTAATGATTATGAGATTGTATTTTGGTTGATTATCTTATTATGTTATGTGGTATTCTTATGATGTATGTTGTTTACTTCATAAAGTTTATAAGGCTATGGTTATATGTAATATGTGTGTGTAGATATAAGTAATCCTAACCTTGTAGCCTTAGAGGTTGTTGTTAATTAGTAAGTGAATGTGTATGTTAAATGCACTTTAAAAATAATATTTGGTTCGCTTAAGACGTTAATTGCAACTTCTTTTAAGGTTACTTGGTGAGGCGTTACACTCATACTCACTCATGCGGCATCAAATACCTCTCATACTGACAGATAAATGACTATGCCATTCCAGGCCTTCTCACTCATCCCAAGTCTAAATGATCCCTTGTGTCTATGAGGGAGGATTAATTATCTTGATTAATGTGAATGCATCCTAATCATATAAGTACATTAATTTAATTATCACTTGATTAACTCACTTTTGAAGGTTACCTGGTTTACCACTTTGGGCTCCGGCCCCTAACAAAAGCCACTCTTCTAATGGACAGCACCCACCCAAACAATCCACCGAGGGGAATACAAGTGCATACTAACTAGGCATCATAATCCACTCCAACACAATGAGGAAACAATGATAGAACTCACTCCAAATATCTTGGAGGCAACAAACACATAGTCCACTCTTTTCACAGGAGGTACAAAGCATCCCCATTCATGGAAACCAGGTAAAATTGAAAAGAAGCCATGCACTACCCAAGGGAAAACAACTAGATGGCATAAATATTTAACAACCCTTACCCTCTAAGTTCTTCTGGAAGATTTATAATTTAGGACTAACACTAAATCCCAAAACTCACAATGCAACTTGACCATGGCAACAAAAGCATTCAAGTCATTAATCAAATCTAATATTTGGATTTCCTAAATCCATATTCATTCAATAGGTAACATTAACAAGGTCAAAGACACACTTATAGGGTTAACTCAAATAATCATATACCCTTATTTCTATTTCCATTATAGGAAATCTTGAACAGTTTAAACTCACATCCCCTTTGCGGAACACGAGTAAAATATAACAGAAAGACAATCATGAGGATCTTACTATTTTTAGATATACTAAATCCATATCTCATTCAAATTCTACTCACAATAAAAGATAGACTAGTTCAAGTAATTTAAATCACATTCATTGTTTCCTTTTAAAGCTAACATAAATCCTCTATAATAATGCTTTTCAATTTCCTAACCCTAACCTTATATTTCTCCTAGTTCAACAACACACTATGTTAATTTCTTCTAATAGTTTCCTTTCCAAACTCTTAATGCATACATCTATTTATTCAAACCATTAAATATACATACTCAATAAATAAATTGCTCAAATAGAAAATAATTAAATTAAAGTAATTAATTGTCTCTTCATACTAATCAATTCCTAAATTTATTTTTAATACAACATTCAACTATTGTGAACAATCTTTTCAATTTTCTATCTAGAGTCTATGTCTCTTCAACTATCCATTTAAAACATGCAATTTTATCGATGTATAAAAATTATCTTTTGGCTTATCTATTTAACCACACATTCATATTGTTTCTAATTAAATCTTATTAATTAAACAAACATTTAAATATAAATATTTCTATCATTTCATCAATATATTTAAATATCCTTTTCCTTATCAATTTTGACCATATAGTCAAACTTATCTTTTAAAAACTTCACGCAAAGCTAAATTGCACGCACTTAATTAAAACAAGGTAAATAATGATTGAAAATACTCATGGATATATATCCATCTCAATATGTTTTCTTTAATCATATTAACAAAATAAATATTTCCTTTTAAATCAAGTAATTACTTCTATTAAACTAAAAATGTCTTTCTCTATACGTTCTCCATACATACTAATCATTTCTTTTAGAACACCAATAATACCTAATTTGCAAACAACAATATAAAATAAGATAAAATATTATTTATTCTCTCAAATGTATATATACCTTTAATATATATATATTAAATATAAATTAATATATTTAATCACTAACATATCTTCTATTCTTTACAAAATATCAAATTGTTTAATTCAAAATAAAATACCCATTATTATTTTATATATATATATATATATATATATATATATATTTATATTTATATATATATATTTATACCATACTGACATAGTATGTATTTATACTAATATAGTAACAATTTTAAATGAAATTACAAATACCCTAAATTTCTAATTAATAAATCCTAATAACCTGAAATACATACAAAACCAAAAATTGAGATTTAACCAAAGTAATAAATCAAAATACAATTCATAAAATACAAATAATAAAAATAAAAATAAAAAACTTTATTAAATTTATGAGTCAGACGCATTCGGGGTTTGGACTGGGCGGATGCATGAAACTCGCGCTGGCCGCAAGGGTTATGTGGGGAGGGGGCGGCTGCCACAGCCGACCCTATCCACATGTACTGTGGAGAGGGGCAGTTGTCTCAACCGACCCACTCCCATACCGGTCGTTCCCTAAGAGGAAACAAGGGAGAGATCTGTGGAGGTCTCCCTCCATAGTCATCCACTCATGGGGGCAGCTGTGGAGGTAGCGCCTCCCATGCCTCCCCCAACCAAAACTTGGAGCCAACTAAATAAAATTCAGGCAAAAGAAACATCCATTGTGTAATACCCCTCTGTTTTGCTTCTTGTTTAGTTTTCTTTATGTTATGTTTAGTTGTAGCTACTTTGATACTAGATACATTTTGTTATGATGTTTTGTTCGCTACTATTGAGCGACAACTATTATTGTATGATGTGGTTATCTGATTATTGTTTCACATGCTTTAATGGTTTAATGATGTTGTAGAGTTAGCATGAGATGTTATTATGAGATTATTGGATTATGATGGAAGTGTTAGTTTCGATGAGTGTATTGGTGAAGAAGACGAGTTCACATCACTCACTTGCAAGTGCCCTGTGAATCCGTAATTCCTTATTCACGGTGTGTATTATATGTTGGATATATTGTATGATGTTGTTTACTTGGTTGCAGGATTGCAGGTACATGACATCGACTCCACTTGGTTCCACAAGTTCGAGTGTGTCGATTTAACGGTTAAGTTGAATGGGAGATAGTAGCTAGGTAATATGTATCAAGTTTACACCCTAGCCTTAGTGTGTCGTTAGTCATGTGTGTCGAGTCATTGTCGGTCTTGCTTTAATGTTATTTAATTATGAAGGATTCTTGATTTGGAAATAGATATTTAGAATAATTGCATTTAAATCATGTTGATGGTTATTCAATTTAAATAATGCAATGTGGATAAAAGTTTATATTTAAATTAATTAATTAGATTTAATTTATTTAATTAATTAAATTTAGTCCAAGGGGGTTGAATTTAGTTATTAAATAATTTAATTAATTAATTAAACGTGATGCAAGAGAATGAAAGGAAATAAAAGAATTAATATTAATTTTGGAATTTAATTTAAACTTGTGGGAATTAAATTACAAATTGTAATTAAATGTTTACTTGGGAAATGAGTTTCAACTTTGGAAATTAATTTATTATTTGAAATGGCATTTTAAATTGAAAGTGGGTTTCTCAAAAATTGAAATTGAAATTAATATCTAATTTGCAAGCAATGTGAATTAGGGTTGTAAAAATTGAAATTGAAATTAATATATAATTTGCATGTAATGTGAATTAGGGTTGTATTAGGTATTTTTGATTTATAATGAATACATATTTTAATTTTAGGGCAAAAAAAGTCTTTAGGAAAAATGCATTTTTACAGCAGGGAAGAAATTCTGGAAAATTTGGCATCAAGAAGGGTTTGAAGAAAGTTTGATTGTAGAATCGATTGGAGGAAAGATTGTTTGCATTTGTTGGGTTTTGGATTGGATTCATTGGATGATTGAAGAAAATTCAGGAAATCTTTGGAGGAGGCTTGCAGTAGAAATTCATCTCTTCCTGTAGCTTCTTGAACCAGGTTTTCTTCTGTATTTTTTATTGTTCTTGATTGTTTTTAAAATAGTAGTGATTAAAGATTTGTTTGTTAAATCTGTTTTAGAAAATAAATTTGTAGCTTTTATTTTGTGAAAATTCTTGAGTGAAAATTGTTAAAACCTCAAATGAATTTAATTTGTTTGAGGAAATCGATTATTTTGTTTTTGGATTCAAACATAGAGATTGAGCAATGTTTTTAGAATGTTTTTAGAAAATGAAACCCTCTGTTTATTATTAAAAAATCAGATTTTAAAATCCATAGGGTAGTTATATTTTTCAAGGTAAAATGGTCTAGTTGCATCACATATAACTCCACTTTCACAAACTGGGTTGTTAGGAAATTTAAAGGGTTTCTGCTCCTTGGAATTTTCTTATCCTTACAAGCAAATTGTAAATACCCAGATCATAGTTTTTGAGTTATGCTTGAAACACAAGACTGTTGTTAAGTTATTTTTCCATGGCCACTCTGATAATAAAATAATAATAAATTGATATTTATAAATATTAATATTTTATGTATTGTTATTATAATATTAAAATATTATTTAATAGTATTTTATATTATAATTTATAATATCAAAGTATTATATTTATTTATATTATTTTAAATAAAATTTGTATATTAGATTAGTGGAATTAAAATTATAAACGTTTGGGGAAATTATTGTTTATTTTAAAATGGCATGTTAAAGTTGAATTGAAGGAGTTAAATATTTGATTTAAAGAATGCATAATTTAAAATTTAATTGTGGAATTCAAATTCATGTGTAAAAGGTCCAATTATTAATTTGATTTAACTGGAAAAATATATATATCATATTGGGTTATAGTCCAAATATTGATCTTATTTTAACACAATAAGTTATGGAAGAGACCAAATGTTAATTTGATTAATTTTATAATGATGTAATTTGCAAGGGCAATTGGTTATTTAATTTTAAATGAAATGTTTTGAGTTATAGTTGAAAATACTTATTTTGTTAAGAGCAATTAGAGAATTAAATATTAGTGTACTTTCTCCCCTATATGAAAAGTTGAGTTCTTAGTTCAGTTTTATCGATATAATGAATTACGTAATGAAATGAGAAATGGATTTAGAGTATCCAAATGTAGTTTCTTCTATTGCCTTCAATGATTATGTCTTCGTGTTTATGCTTTGAGAATGGGTTGAATATATGGATGTATATTTAATGTAAATATTATATGAGTGGTTGCTATTGAGAATATATGCTATAATTTATTTGGTTTAATGTTCAATGAGAAATGGTAGTAAATGAGAATTGTTTTGAATGAGTTAATTAAAATATGTAGATAAATATATTTATTTTGAAATAGACGTGTGGTGTAAATTAGAAAATTGAGAGAATTTTACTAGTAGTTGATTTCAGTTGTTTCAAAAGGTAAGACTGGAAGGCATGGTTAAATAGATAAGCAAAAAGATATTTTACAAACTGAAGATATTCATGTTTTTTGTATAGAGAATTGAAAAGATATAGTTTTTGGATAGAAAATTGAATATAGTATTTGCAATAGTTTTAAGTTGTATTAGAAGTAAATTTAGGAAATGATTATATTGAAAAAGACAAATATTTATTATGTTTTATTATTTTCATAGAGCAATTTAATCGTTGTGAATGGAATATTAAAGAATATATGTAATTAAATTTATTAATATATATATATATATATATATTTGGTGTCTATATAATATGGAGCATATATATATATATTAAGTGTAAATTCATTATCGTATTTTATTTTAATAAGATGCATGCAATATATTATTGAATAGAGATTTAAAATGGATTGATTAGTGTATATGGGAAAGTGGATAGAGAAACAATGTTTTATTATATTAAAGTGATTGCATATTCTAAATAGAAAATTGAATGAGATATAAGATTTGGTTAGGGAATGGAAAGAGTTTACTTGCATGGATTTTTGTCGTTTTAAAAGTAAATTAAAAAATTGTTTATATTGATGAGGTAAATAGTTATGTTAGTTTATTATATTCCAATTAGAGCAATTAATTATTATGAATGAAATATGAAAGAGATATGGATTTAGTATATCCAAAAATAGTAATTTTCTAGTGATTGTCTTTAATGTTCTAGTTTCTTTGTATTTCGTAAAGGGATGTAAGTTTAAATTGTTTAAGATTTCTTATAATGGAAATAGAAATATGGGTATATGATTATTTGAGTTAACCCTGTAAGTGTCTCTTTGACCTTATTAATGTCACTGATTGAATGAATATGGATTTAGGAAATCCAAATACTAGATTTAAATTAATGTCTTGAATGCTTCCGTAGCTATGTCATCATGCTGTATGTTGGGATATGGGATTATGTGTTAGTCCAAAATTATAAGACTTCCAAAAGAACTTAGAGGATAAGGGTTGTTGAATATTTATGTCAACTCATTGTTCTTCCCTTGTGTAGTGTATGGTGTCTTTCAGTTATTACTCGATTTTCATGAACGGGGATGTTTTTGTACCTCCTGAGAAAGGAGTGGACTATTTGTTTTGTTGCCTCTAAAATGTTTGGAGTGAGTTCTTATACTTGTTTCCTCCTTGAGATGGAGTGGTTACGATTCTTAGGTTTTATGCACTTGAGATTTTCTTGGTGATTGGTATTTGTATACATGTATGGTTCTCTGAACATACTTGGTCTATTTTATGTCTGAAAGCAATGGCAGTGATGTGAGAGTTGTTCTTGCTATTTCATTTGTTTGGTTATGTTAGTATGAGTCTACCTTTGGTTAGAGGTAGTAGTATCTTGACCATGTTGTGTGGTTACTATCTCCTAGCATGGGGGGTGGGCCTTCGGGTACCACATGGTTGGGTGGAGCATGCACCAAAACCATTGGGTCCCCCTTGATCTTCAGTTCATGGAGGTGAGACATCCAAATGGACAGCTCGTGGTTCTTATTGTATTTTCTTGCATTATAATATTTCAGATTGTATAAGTTATTTTATCCCTCTTATGTTTATGAGGTGAGATTATGTAATTGTTATACTTTTGTAGTATAGTCTCATTCTGGGAATGAGAGATGTAACTATTGGATTAAGTTAATGTTATGAGATTGTATCTTGGATGTTCATCTTATTATGTTATGTGGTATTCTTATGATGTATAATGTTTATTTCATAAAGTTTATAAGGTTGTGGTTATATGTAATATGTATGTGTGGGTTTAAGTAATCCTAACCTTGTAGCCTTAGAGGTTGTTGTTAATTAGTAAGTGAATGTGTATGTTATTGCACTTTATAAAAAAAAATTGGTTCACTTAAGTTGTTAATTACAACTTCCTTTAGGGTTACTTGGCGGGGCATTACACATTGAAAAAAATTTAGGTTGTAACAAATCTTCAGCCAAGGACGTTGTACGGATGGTGCAATACTATTTAAACCAGTAATATATATATTTTTATAAATATTTTATATATATATATGTTTTATAAATATATATATATATGAGCATACATATATATATATATATATAAAGGATATATATATATATATAATAAACATTTCAACCTCAAGATATATTGAGGAAAATTTGTGAAAATTATTCACTTGCAGACAAAATTATAAAGCTTTTTCCAGAAAAAATCAAATTTCAAGAGACTTAAAACTAATTATTTATAATCCATTTTTCTTAAATTCTAAAAAATTAAAGAACAATTAAACGAAAACGGATCTAAAATCAGAAGTTTCAAAATCCTCAAGGTTTCTCCACCTAATTCCTATAGAGGGTTCTCAAAATAAATTTACTTTCTACAGAGGGTTTTAAATTTTCCAAAACAGATCTAATGTGTTGCTCAACCTCTAGATTTAATTCAAATCACAAATTTCTTTTCTAACAATTAGATTTATCAAACAATCTTAATTCACTACTATTTTAAAAGTAACTCAGAACAATAAAATACAAAGAGGAAAACCTGGTTCAAGAAGCTACAGGAAAAGATTAATTTCTGATGCCAGCTTCCTCCACAGATCTCCCGAAGTTTCTTCAATCCTCCAACGAATCCAATCCAAGACCCAACAAATGCAAACAATCTTTCCTCCATTCAATTCTACAATCAAAACTTTCTTCAAACCCTTCTTGTGCAAATTTTTCCAAAATTTCTTCTTTGCTGTAAAAATGCATTTTTTCTAAAAACTTTCCTCCCTAAAATTAAAACATGCATTCCTTATAAATCAAAAATACCTAATATAACCCTAATTCACATTACATGCAATTTAGATAATAATTTCAATTTCAACTTCAATTTCAATTTCAATTTTCGAAAACCCACTTTCAATGCAATTTCAAATAATAAATTAATTTCCAAAGTTGCAACTAATTTCCCAATTAAACATTTAATTACAATTTCTAATTTAATTCCCACACGTTGAAATTAAATTCCAAAATTAATTTTAATTCTTCTTATTTCCTTTCATTTTCTTGCATCACGTTTAATTAATTAATTTAATTATTTAATAACTAAATTCAACCCCCTTGGATTAAATTTAATTAATTAAATAAATTAAATATAATTAATTAATTTAAATATAAACTTTTATCCACATTGCATTATTTAAATTAAATAACCATCAACATGATTTAAATGTAATTATTCTAAATATCTTTTTCCAAATCAAGAATCCTTCAGAATTAAATAGCATTAAGGCAAGACTAACAATGACTCGACACACACGACTGACGACACACTAAGGCTAGGGTGTAAACTTGACACATGTTACCTAGCTACTATCTCCCGTTCAACTTAACCATTGGATCGACATGCTCAAACCTGTGAAACCAGGTGGAGTCAATGTCATGTACCTGCAATCCTGAAACCAAGTAAACAACACCATACAATATATCCAACATATAATATACACCATGAAGAAGAAATTACGAATTCGTAGGGTGCTCACAAGTGAGTGATGTGAACCTGTCCTCTTCACCAATACACTCATCAAAACTAACACTTCCATCATAATCCAATAATCTCATAATAACATCTCATGTTAACTTTACAACATCATTAATTCATAATGCATATGAAACAATAATCAGATAACCACATCCCACAATAATAGTTGTCGCTCAATAGTAGCAATCAAAACATCATAACAAAATGTATCCAGTATCAAAGTAACTGCAACCAAACATAGCATAAAGCAAACCGAACGAGAAGCAAAATGGAGGGGTATTACACTCCATCCACCCCATGAATCCTTTATTCCTAAATGAGTCATAAAATGTATAACGAACATACCTTGTCTCCACATTGGATCAAGAATAGGATCGGATGGATTGAAGACTGCTAACTCGTAAAGAGCCATTGAATCGACCCATCCAGAAACTAGAGTTGTATGCATTATATGGATAGCGATTAACTAGCTAAGATCATTCAACATGATGGTATGGAAATGATACCAATGCAAACCCATGAAAATACCCCTTTATCAGAAAAAACTAGACACTATGTAACTTTCTCGCATTAGAGAAGATTATGCTATGGAGTTAGACCTTTGTCTCAAAGATGACCATCTATTAATAGAAGAGTTTCAAAAAATAGAATTGAGAAGCGGATATATTTTATCATTTATATGTACCAATATACAATGTGGAAATTGGCCCCATTTGTTTTGTATCAAACAAAGTAAAGTAATAAATTACTTTACAAAAGACCTAATGAATTAGGTATTTTACGAAGAAAGGCACGCCCGCTTATTTGGTCCTATCACTCATTTGATCTTATAATCTATCTTTGTAATAGAAAAAAAGACTATTTAATATACTTTTGATATAATAATGAACAACTTACCCTCTTTTTTTGTGCCTTTGGTGGGCTTGTTTTTTCCAGCAATTACAATGGTTTTTCTTTATTTCTATATTCAAAATGGCAAAATTCTATGAATCTGATCAATATATATATACCTATATATATTTATTTTGTCTAATATACGATAAAACCTTACTAAATAGATCTAAATAGATATTTCTCTTTATTTAGATCTATTCATATATGATAAATAACAATCTATGGATAGAATGTAAATGTATATGGTATAATATGTATAATACATAGTATATAGACCCATGTGTGAAAGAATAAATCTTTCTTACTTATACTTCAAAATATGTGTATATAGACATTTCAATATAGAGATTGATATTTTCATTTGACTCATACAATGAAGTATCATTTTGATAATCAATAAGTTAAGGACAAAATTTCCATGTTAATAAAAAAGCACAGACAAAAAAAGATCATGGGAAAAGAAGAATAATAAAATCGTTATAGATATATACTATTAAAAAAAAATGCTTATATGTATATGGCTGGTTTATTAATATAGCCAATTTATGAGAATGACTTCGGGGTGGGAGTGAATTTTTTTTCAATCCTTCGAATTAAATAGGACGCAATTTTTTATGAATCGTCGATCCAAATGGTTCTGGATAGAATGCATAATAGGGTCTTGAAAAATAAGATTTTTTTTTTTTGCTTGTCTCCTCTTTTTGGGTTCACTAGGATTTTTTGTGGTCAGAATTTCAAGTTACCTCGGTAGGAACCTGATACCCTTATTGCCATCTCAGCAAATACTTTTTGTTCCACAAGGAATTGTGATGTGTTTTTATGGGATTGTAGGTCTATTTATTAGCTCTTATTTGTGGTGAACTATTTTGTGCAATGTGGGTAGTGGCTATAATAAGTTTGATGAAAAAGAAGGAATTCTATGCCTTTTTCATTGGGGATTTCCGGAAGAAATCGTTGTATGTTCCTCAAATTTCTTATTAAAGATATTTAGGCAATCAAAATGGAAGTTCAAGAAGGTATTTTTCCTCGTCATGTTCTTTATATGGAAATAAAGGGCAAACAAGATATCCCCTTAACTCGTACTGAAGAAAATTTAACCCTATGTGAAATGGAATAGAAAGCTGCCGAATTAGCCCGTTATTTGCGCATATCCGTTGAAGGATTTTGAAATGGGGGGAAATTCCTCTTTTATAATATACAAATGGATAGATCTCATATTAGTATATACCAGATAAAAGTTTGACATAACATTTGTTTGGAGGGGAAGTATAGTCAGTTTATTTACACCAACACGAAATGTTACTTATGGAAGCATACCGGTATTCTTCGGTAGTTCGCAAACACTTTATATCATTCTTTATCTATTAGATAGGGAAAAAAGGTCTAATAAATATGAATATAACATCATAAAAGAAAACAATGAAGTAAATGCCTCTAGTTTTTTACACTTTTTTACATATGTGCCTGAAATTATTTGATCTCCTATATGTACCAAAGAGTACAAATTTGGTATTATTAGACTTAAAGTTCAATTTATTTGCCACTCAAATTGGAGTTTTTATTGAATGTTGCAAACCTCAACAACAAAGGATTTGGTGAGAGTTTATATTGTTTATAATTCAAGCATCTATCCTTTGATTTATTTCTCATTTCGGTTTAGTTACCCCAAAAGGAGCAAAAAGACAAGTTGTAGGCCATTTTTAGGAGTTTTAGACACAAACTATTACAAAGGAAGGAACTACCAGTTGGGACCCATAGAATAGAACCCTAAATCCTTGAAAAGCATCAAGAGGACTAGGTTGCCACTATTGGCAACCTTATCCCTATCCTAAGTTTGAAAAAGGGTTTTTATATTTTTGGGTACTCTTTTCCCCGAAACCTAGCCTAACAAAATTTCGTAACAAAAGGACTAGGTCGCCCAACTTGGTGTAAGTGTCCCTCTTCCGATTTCATACATTTTCTAGAATATTTCGGGACCTCTCATCTGCAACATCATATTTCCAGGTGCACAAGTTCTTATCCTTCCCATTTTTTTTCTGTATTGCATCTATTTAGGTCATTTTAGATTAATCTGCATTATTTTAGATTTACTTTGTTTAAATTTCATACATTATA
Source organism: Sequoiadendron giganteum (assembly GCA_007115665.2). Classification (NCBI taxonomy): domain Eukaryota; kingdom Viridiplantae; phylum Streptophyta; class Pinopsida; order Cupressales; family Cupressaceae; genus Sequoiadendron; species Sequoiadendron giganteum. Next base: position 489,266,057 of record CM021100.1, on the reverse strand, counting down.
TTAGTATCATTTCATTTTTTCATTTCTAGCCACACATCACACATACACACACATCACTAACTTAGTCAATCAACCCTCTCTTTGAATGCAACTTCCAAAAATCCAATAACCACCAAGTGGAAAGAGTGCCATTCCCACACACCAAAAGCTCCTAGGGTGAAAAACCCTAAGGGCCTAGTAGAGGGAATCCTCTTGCCCTAGGTCTAGTGTTATATTTTTGGCAGTTCACTTCCAACACACATTGCCACTATTGTTCAAATATCAATATTACCCCTTATTGAATGGTTAATTCAAGGCTTTATCCTTTACTTTTGGAAAAGTAAATTTTATCTGTGTTGTTTTAGATTCTCGTGAATGAAACATGGAGAAAAGAATATTACACCATTTTAACTTGTTTATCAAAATAAAATAAGATAATCAAAACTCATTTAGTCTTCCATCAAGGACACCCTAACTGTCTCTGATAAGAAGATCTAGGGTTGGGATAGGATAAAAGCAATGCCCTAGGCTTTTTTGTTCTGATCTTATTTCTAGACTTTTCTTGGGTAGGTTTGTTTTTCTAATCTTATCTATAGACTTTTCTTGGGAAGCCAGAGATCATTGTTTAAGTGTCTCTTCTATACAGGTATCTTCATGCATTTATTATTTCATTTGTTTAGGTCGATGGCACTCTGAGGTGTAACTTGTGTGACTCCTATTTTTTCAGTCATGTAATATAGGTTTTAGCAACCATGAGCTACATATTTTCCATACCCAATATATGGCATTGTCCAAATGACCACTACCTATGGGATCCACAACTGCCTGCATCGCCCAAGAGTTGTAGATTCATCAAGTATGGTGACTATTATGCAATCAATCCTATTTATTTTGTTCATTTATCTACAGATCCATATAGATGCACATCCCATTCCTCTATCTACACAGTGTGAGGCTCAGAGGGAGGTCAAAGGAGGCAATAGGACTCCAACTTAGGCCTGTGCGATTCTTCTATTCAAACTCTTGTTGGATGGCCCATCAGGGATACACTATGAGGCAACTACCTAAAAGAGTTAAGCTTCAAATTTTTTTTATCATACAAGACAATATATTAGGTTCAAGTTGTATTTATTTAACTTGCATGTGGCTTAAACTTTTACTGTAGCATTTTCTCTTATACTGAATTCATAATTAAACTCAACTACAAACAACAAGGGACACAAATAGAATGTGAGTTTCCCTTTTAGGAATTTTAAGGGGAAAAGTATTGGTATATGAGTTTTCTCAATGACCATGTTTAAATATAAAAATAATTACACAACATAATACTACTTCTACATTTTGCCATTTTGTCTTGAAGTAAAATGTATTATCTATTATTAACTGACAAATACTAACTAGGTAGAACCTATGTATGCTAACATAGAATAAATTGAATCATGTATGCATTCAACAGAATTATTGAAAACCATTTTACATTACGACAACATGAATATATTTAAAAGAAACAGTATGAAAATCTCACTTATGAAAGAATTTCTAGTATAGCAAGAAAACCTTGACAATGAATACTTTCATGCATCCTTTTCCCTTTTAGGTTTCTTTCTTCAACTATCAAAACAAAATGGTATAACCATTTTCATTTTATTTTTTAGTAAGGAAAATAGACTATGTCTAAAACTTAACATTCTTATTTCAAGCAAATGTGACAAACTTATAGTTTAATATCCTACTTAAAGAATGCATTCTTGCAATGAATTATGCATTTTATTTCAAATGATAAAGACTAATATATTGATCTTTCACTGATTGAATGATATATCCCATTTTCTAAGCATACATTATATATTTTCTTTTAATTACAAAAACTAAGAAGCTTTAATTTTATTTTTTTATTTCTCATTGCACAAAATATAGAATGCAAGTATACAAGGAAACATAGGGAACAACCACAATAGAGTATAAATATAATATCTCATTCTCTTTCCTAACAACATAACCACATAAATACGCAGGTTTCAAGCAATATTTATTTCCTTTATACACTCATTGGAATGATGAAAAAAAATACTCTTTGGAACTCTTAAACAACAACTACATACACCAAATATAATAGTGTGATAAGGAGGAATATTTTATTTACATCTACACTACCATGGATATTTGCACATATCTAGTACAAAATCTATATAACTAAAATAGAGACACATTTACTGTTTTACATCAACCTTTCTATACAATAACATAAATCTCAACAAGGCATATTTCTTTGAACGAAACACTAATACTGGTCAAAAAAGAACATAGTTGTATTCAAGTTGTGGGTTCTTCAACCTATAAACTACACAATACATAAAAATTTTTCCATAGGCCATGGGTGCTCACCTCCCAGATTTTGGCTGGAAAACCAACCACCCCCGAGCAAGGAGGCACATTGGGAACTAGGTATATTCATGCAATCCAAATATATTTAACACACCAAATAATCATAGAACATTTACACACCCACCCAAGGGAAATTTCACATAACAAAGAGTTCATTATGAACCCAAAACGGGGAATGGGGGGTGGACTACACACTCCATTTTTGTGACTCAAAAATAAACACCCTCGATAACCATCACAAGTTTCAACCCTTCATTATCAACCTTTCCTTCATATTTTGTTATCCACCCAAGTCACCCTTAACATTTCACAAGACATATGGCTACTCATACCCCTCTTTTAACCTCTCCTTTTTAAGGAGGAATACCATGTCCCCATGTAGGTTCCTACTCCAACCATTCCCATATTGGGATGCTCTATCCAAATTTGGGTGAGCCTATCCCACTACAACCCTTTTTTCCAATAATATACATAGAAAACAAAATTTAAAGGAAGCATTTCAAACACATAAATACATGTACACAACTTACAAATTTAATACATAAGAAAAAAAGGATGTGGTGAACCTACCTCAATCCAAGATTTGGAAGAAAGTGATGAGTGTGAGAACAAATCCTCCTCCACATTTTCTCTCCAATCTCTCAAGACAAATCCAAGAGCTCTCCAAAAAAATTACAACTCCCAAAAAAAAAGAATGCAAAAATTGAGAACCCCCAAAACCCTTGTTCTTGGTTTCTTTATAGGAATTCAAGTGTCAATTCCTTTGAATGGGGGAGTGTCACTTGACACTCGTAAATTCACTCTCCCAAGCACATCCACCTATGTGTTCTCACACATGTGTGAGAGCTTGGGAGACTTCTAGGACAACATGGAGAAGTGGGAATGGAAAGAGACTAGTCCCCATCCCACTTCTCAAGACCTTATTTTCTTCAAACCTCTTTAAGGCCTCAAAAAGTGTACCCAATCATGAAATTGACTTAAAATTCTAAGTTATAAATGTATCTACCCATAGGTACTGGAGCTAGGGACCTTTAACCCATAAAAACACTTTAAAAACATAACTTTTCAACCACCAAAAATTTCCCTAAAGGTCAAATCCGAGTTTGTACACTTGGGTGGACAACTCACCATCTAGATGGATCTACATGGCAATAAAAATTAACTTACAAACATTTACAAATAACATTAAAAATAAAATACATTACATAATGGAACTATAGTCCCCCCATGTAACGCCCCGCCACATAACCCTAGAGGAAGTTGCAATTAACTAATCAAACGTAAAAAAAAATTTATTTTTGTTTAAGTAAAATTAATATGCAAGATCACTACACATTGCCAACAACCGCTAAGGTTACGAGACTGAGTTTCTCCTAATAACCCACAAACAACTTAAACAAGAATTGAAACCATAAAATTTATTTACTAAAGAAATCAAGAACACATACGTTCCATACAAGATAAACTACTTCATAAAAGTAAAAGATATCATGGACAACATATAGTAATAATTAAACAATAAGATTACATCTCTCATTCCCTGAAGGAGGTAAATCCAATAAGCGTGATTACAATTTACATGTTTCCACCTTGATAACAAATGAGGGGTAATAAATTACAAGAGCAACTAAAATGAATAAAGCATAAAAATTAATTGGATCGCACAAGCTCTCCAACTAGAAATTTCGTCCACATGAACAAGAAGAAAACCCAACGGAGTAAGGTGCATACCACCCAACCAAGTGGTAACTGAAGGCCCACCCCCTGTGCTAGGAGATAGTAACAAGAAACCCTAGCCAAGGCCATCTACCTCTAGACACATGATAACACATAACTGAGCCAAGCTGACATAACCAATCACATGTACCACGCAAGAACAAAAAAAGTACAACACTAGTACAACTCTAACATGGTCACATTGCTTCCAAACATGAAATAGATCAAGTATGTTAAGAAAATCATACACACAAAATCAAATACCAACTGTTGTCCTAGACAGAGTGTCATCACACAACTTGTCACTCAATTCAACTACCTCCGAAGGTTACCTAGTCTTACCTTTTGTGATCTCTCGCCCCTAACAGAAGCCACTCTTCTACTTGACATCACACATTCAAACCAATTACCAAGGGAGCCAAAGTTCATATAAAATAGATAAAACAAACACTCCAACTCTAGGAGGAAACATGAACGAAACTCACTCCAAACCTTGGAGGCAACAATTTCACATAATCCACTCCTTCCACAGGAGGCACAAATCATCCTTGTTCATGATAATCAGGTTACTCACTCACAAGGCACCATGCACTACTCAAGGGAAATACAGTGGTTGACATCACAAAATGACAATCCCCCATCCTCTAAATATCCTCTAGAAAACTTACATATTATTGACTCTCACTTAACCCATTTCCCCAAACATGAAGACAATGGAAATAATCACGAAAGCGATTGCGAGGAGATATCTAATTTTGGATATACTAAATCCATTTCCCTTTAAAATTCATTTCACAATAAAGAAACAAATTCCCTAACAAAATAATTAAATAAATAATCCATTGCCCTTCTAAATACTGAGAAGGGAAAACTAAATTTAATAAATAATTCAAAACCATGATTACTTTTACAAACCACATAAATCCACTGCCCTTAATAAAATTCACTAGTTTGTTGCTCAATTAGACTAATCTAACTGTATCTCTTCCAAACCAATGATGAAATTTAAACTTAATATTTAATTCCCTAATAGCTTTTAAATAATCATAAAATAAACATTTACTTATGCAATTCAGAACATATCCTTTTAAAATGACTTTATGTCCCTTGCAAAATAAATCTTCTCTTAAAAGACGACTAATCTTGCTACTAAAACATATTACTTTTAGATCCAAAGAATATCGTTTTAAACTAAATAACTGTTCCTTCTACTCGAAATAACCATTTTAAAAATACTTAACTCATCTTAATAAACATGTTATTTAAAAACAAAACTATTGTTTTCATCAAAATATATCCTTTTAAAATGACTTTATTAATTCGACTATAACATGTTAATTTAAAATTCTCCACTTAAATTTAAAACATACCATCATTTAAATTGCCAACTCAATATATATATATTTAAATAATTAAATCATCCCTTGAAATATTCAAAATTTTCTCAATTATATTAAAATATGCTATTTATCAAATCAACATTTTAATATGTATATATTTACATATATATATATATTAAAATTTAAAATCTCAACTAGAAAAATATATATATATAAAAGAATATATATATATATACAATTATTTAATATATATTAATATTTTAATATTATAAAATATAATGTATAAAATATTATATATATATATTAAAGAACGAATTAATGAGACGTTCGGAATCATGTTGCAGACTTAGGAAAGCGCACCATTGTCAAGGATTGGGGTGGCTGTGTTAACCACAACCAACCCACCATTGGTGTGGGAGCAACTATGTTTAACACAGCCAACCCACAAAGAAGTGGGTAGCGGCTGTGTTAAGCATAGTCGAACCCACTATAGTGGGTGGCGGCTGTGTTAACCATAGTTGAACCCACTATAGTGGGTGGCGGCTGTGTTTAACACAATCGTCCCACTCACTGTGGGCGGATGTGTGGGGGGGCACTGGGCATGGATCCCCATAGTGCCTCCCATGGGGGCGGTTGTGGGTTGAGCCCCCAGCAACCCAAAAAAAATTGGATTTTTAAATTTTTATTTTTTTTAAGAAAAAACCTCCAGATTTAATCCGCCCAAAAACCAAATTTAAAAGGGTTTCATTTTATTTTAAGAAAAAATTTAATAGCATAAAATAAATACAAAATATATATAAAGTAGTTTATATATATATATATATATCTTTTTTTTAATACTAATTTAAGATTTTCAAAAACTAATTCAGCAAATAATTTTCAAAAAGATAATTTGCATTCAAGAACACAAGTTTTTTCTTGAATAATTTCATTTTCAACAGAGGTTTTGTTTCAATTTCAAATAATTTTTCACATGGGTTTCTCTTCATCACAAATTTAACAAAGTTTAAATATATATTTTATTTATTTTTAAACCAGAATATTAATCTATGAATTTAAAAAAAAGAAAAAGAAATCAATTTAACAATTAGAAAAAACATGGATCCAAAAGCTTAAGAGGTTGATCAAAAAGGTGCAAATCCTTCTCCTTAGATTCTGGCTCCTTCCCAGCAAATCAACAGACTTCTCCACAATTCCAATCCAAAAACCCACAAAACAACAACTATGTTCTTCCTTCCTCTTCTTTTTCTCCAATTTTCATCATCTCCCCAAAAACTCCATGAAAATCCATCCTCCTCCAAAATATCTAAAAATATCTCATTAATAGAAGAAAAGAAAAATATCTATTCAACTACCATAATCAATTTTCAAAAACAGAAAACAAAAAATATCTTAATTTCTTTTTGCATTCAAATTTTCAAATAAAATGCAAATTAAAACATTTTTCTAATTTTCCAATTTCAAACAAAATATCCATTAATTTCAAAATGAATAACTAAATTCAATTCAACACCATTAATTTAATTAATCAATAAAATAAATCTAATCCAAGGTTAAATTATTTGTTTAATTATATTAAATTAATCAATAAATTAAATAACATTTCTAACATTATAAACAAATTCATTTAATCAACAACTTAACTACATAGGCCATTTATTTAACTTTTTCTAACTTGCAATTTTCAATAGAATCAAGACAAATAAAATAATATTAAAACAACTAAACCCGACTTAAAGCCGATGACATACTATGACTAGGGTAATGAATTGGCATGGGAAAACCTAGCTACTATCTCCCAAACAAATGTTGTTGGGCAATGGACATGCTCAAACCTGTGAAACCAGGTACAGTCGATGCCCTGTACTTGTCAACCTACGAACAAAGAGTGTATCCACATGCATATATATGTCACAATTCAAAGACACTGTGAAGAGGAAATCTTAGAATCGCAAGGCACTCGCAAGCAAGTGATGTAATCCTGTCCCCTTAACCAATATAGTATTACCAACTGACGAATCTAACATCAATAATATAATCAAAGGCATAAAACATGAATTCACATATCATATATGCTAATATAAAGTATGCCATAATGATAACATCAGAATAAAATACCATCACATCAAAATATTGCATTCACATTGCTTAACATATAGCAATCTAATAGTAATCGAGTACCACAGTCAAAGTATTAACATAAATACAACATACATGAGAAGAAAATTGTTCGATCAAAAGAGAAAAATGGAGGGGTATTACACCCCATATGGACTATAGTTTTGTTTCACTAGCTAATTTACTCAGGGTTCCTAGAGGTTGCCTCCAATTTCCATTGGCCATGCTAACTGAACCTAGACACTTGATGCACATGTTAATCCATCCAATAAATCATATTTCAAAATAATTATATAGTCATATAATATACACAAGTTTCCATTCAAATAAATCATATATCAAAACAATTGAATCACTATTTCATATACTCAAGTTTAATAATTTCACATAGCATATATATCTCATATTATAATTGAAAAAAGCACTAATTGCATATCATCCCCAATTTCTTTTACCTTAATTTCAAATTGTAACATGGTTGATTCACATCACATATTTTATTTTTTCATCATTTCCAAATTCAAATTGAACAACCACAATAACTAGCATAAATTTAGGTCAACCATCACAATAAGCTAACTAAGCATGTAGCATAATCATAATCAAGTCATCATAAGAACTCAAATGTATAAACATCATAATCAAATCATCAAAATAACTCAAATGTTTAAAATATCATGTCATAAATGGTATCACCAGACATAGTCAATAATACTAAAACTCAAAATAGTATAAGCAATAAATGTATCATAGAGGTGGACCTCACACTACTGCTCTGTGCATTTCATTCCAAAACTCTACTACAACCATCCATCAAATGTTCATCGAATATTTGAGTAATTTATAATATAAACAATAAACATGTGTTTTAAAGTTGTTTTAAAAATTTAAAATTTAGTGGTGTTAGGATACACAATCCTAATGGAGTCATCAAGATGAGTCCATGTGTCCATTTTGTGGTTCTGTGGGTCACATATAGATCTACTTGAAGCATCACACAGACTCGCATAATCCCTTTAAAAGCAAGACATTGATTGACATCAAGGCCAAGGGGCCAATAACTTTACATTGCAAATGACTTAATAAAATGACTAATGATACTAGGAACTGTAAGACCCCTCCATTTTGCTCTTTGATCAGACCATGTTCTATTTGCTTATGTTGTACTTTCTGTTTGTACTTTGGCTTAGAACTCAGTTGTTGTTTGATCACTATCTATAAAGCGATGTGATTGTGATATCTTGTTGTGATGGTATTTGATCTTAATGTTATCATTATGTCATGCTTTGGATTAGCATAGAGGATAATTGAATTAATGATGTTTATGTTTTTGATCATATTAATGATGTTAGATTCGTCAGTTAGTTATACTGTATTGGCAAAGGGGATGGATCACATCACTCTCTTGCGAGCGCCCTGTGATTCTGAGATTTCCTCTTCACGGTGTGTTTTAATTTTAACATATATATGCATGTGGATATACTCTGTGTTCGCAGGTTGACAGGTATAAGACATCGAATCCACTTGGTTTCACAGGTTCGAGCATGTCCAATTCCCAATTGGGAGATAGTAGCTAGGTTTTTCGTGCCAAGTCATCACCCTAGTCCTAGTATGTCATCAGATGTTAGTCGGGTTGTGTTGTTGCGAATATTGCTCCCTCTCTTTGTTTATTTGCAAGTTAAAAAAAGGGTAATCATATGGCTATATGCATTTAATTATCAAATTGAAATTGTACTCATATTATGTTAAAAACGTAATTTATTTTATTAATTAATTTAATTTAATTAATAAATAATTTAATTAATAAATAATTTAATTTAATTTAATTAATAAATAATTTAATTGTGGATTAGATTTATTTATTAATTAATTAAATTGATTGTGTGGAAATTGGATAAGTTCATTTTGAAATTTATGAATTTTATTATGTGAAATTAAAAAAAATAAGAAAAATTAGTTAAAAGTCAAATTTTGAAAGTTGAATTGAAAAAATTGAAAAATGGGATATCTTGCATTTTTTGTTTTCAGAAATTTATGAGGGTTGTTGTGCGGATATTTTGTTGGGAATTTGGATTATTATTAAATTTTCTTTCACAATTTTGGATCATGGAGTTTTGGGGAAAATTGAAAGGATAGGAGGAAGATTTTGTTCATTTTTGTGGGTTTTGGATTGAAGCTGTGAAAATTTGTGGGGTTGAAGTTGGAATCGAGGCAAGAATCCGAGCACCAGTTGGATCCTCTCAAACTCTAGAACACCAGGTTCATGCTGGTTCTTTTTAAATTTAGTTGCTTTGGAAATTTTAATTGTATATTTGGTTGTTGAAAATCATGTAGAAAAGTATTTGAAATCTATTGTATGATTGCAAGGAAAATCAATTAGATTCTTGTTTTCAAATTGGGAATAAAGTCTCTGTTTAGCAATGGATTGCTTCAAATTAAAAATGAGATTTATGATTGTTTATGGTTGCTTCTATTTTAATTATGTTTCAATTTGTGTTGCAATTTAGTTATGGATATATATATATATTTTTTAAAATAGTTCAAAAGGGGGGTGCTATTAAATATTTTGGGAAAAAAAAAACCTAGTTGGAAATACCCAATTCGGATTAAAATTTGCAGGCCATTTTTTTTTTTTCTTTTAAAAAATAAAAAAAATAAAAACATTATTAGGGAGGTCACTAGGGGCTCGACCCCCACCATGCCACATGGGAGGTGGGTGGAGGGAGCCACACCCAATGCACTCCCCACCTCCACCGTCCACCACCACCTCCCTTACGCGGCCGCCACCAGACTCGGGGACGGCTATGTTAACACAGCCGCCGCCCACCAAGTGGGGCGACTGTGTTAACACAGTCGCCACTCTTGGCAGGGGTCGGCTGTGTTACACACAGGTGCCGCCCCACCCATACATGCGTGCACCCTACACAAAAAAATGCAGCCACCTATTGTAAGTCGTGACCAGTGCCCTAACGCGGCCATCATCCTTAGCGTGTGGACCAAGATAGTCACCCAACCTTTAGGGTTGGTGCGCGGTTCGAGGATGCCTATGGATGTGGGTTTTGTTTTTATAGAAAGGGTTTTTTTTTAAATAGAATAATAATTTATTATTATATTTCAATAATATTATAATATTAATATTTATTATATTGATATATAATATTATAATATTATATTCTTATGCAAATTATTCAAGTGATTATATCCATTTTAAAAGTTGATTTATTGAAGGCATGATGTAAGATTAATTGAAAAAATTAAAATATGATGTTCTTCAACAAATTGTTGAATTTATTTTCAAATATTATTTTTTTGGAAAGACAAATTAGATTTGAAGATTTCATGTTTGAATAATGAGGCCCTTGGCCTTAAAATTATTTATACTTGCAAGGACGTGTTTAATATTGTAATTACTCAATGTTTCATTTTGCAAAGGGGATATTGTTATCATAAAATGAAATATATATATATATATATATATATTTTTAAAAAGGAAGGGGTAAAATTTTTATTCAAACAAATCCAAAGTACAAAGCAAAGGCCAGAGGTCCGCCAGACCAAGACAACCACCAGAACAACCACTACCAACATTACATATTCTTGTCTTCCACTAATAACCTCTCAAGGGTCCCAAGATAATAAAAAGGTAACTCCTCCCTACTACTAATATCCCAGCCATCCACATTCTCAGAGGCCCACTTTGCCAAACAATCAGCCGCTCTGTTCCATTCTCTAGGGATATGACAAAAGGAGACAGAAACCAAGTAACTGCATAGACTCAAGATTTGTCTAACCACAAAGGCTAATTGCCAACTAACATCATCCAAACTCTAGTTGTTCAGCATATCCAAAACAATCTAAGAATCAGACTCACAAATGATCCTCCTCTAGCCTAAAGAGCAGCCATGCTCAACTGCAACCTTAATAGCAAGGGCCTCCATCAGATTATTAGAGTGCTGACCTTTGTAAATAGAGAAGATAAAAATTGCACCACCATCATTACCTCTACCAATACCCCCAATAGCAGCATGACAAGGGTTCCCACGAGAAGACCCATCAGTATTAATCTTTAGGACCCCCACTAGGGGAGGTGTCCACCTCCCATCCCGACAGACCCATTGCCTAACATGATGGGGTCTTCTACCAGCAATGCTTCCCCTTCTACTATCCCCCAAGCTCAAATTCTGCAGAATATTAAGATCCCCAAGATCAATATTTTTAGACATATCACACTTAGTAGAAATAGTCTCTTGAAGCCTACTAATAATCAACTTCCACAATTGGAAACTTCCCAGTTTGGAGCCACAAAAAACTCTACAGTTCCTCTCCAGCCAAAGGTTCCAGAGAATGAAAATAGGCCCAACAGACCAGGCCACCTGCAGGAAAGAAGTCTTCACTGGAGGCCTGCCCAAACTCTCCCAAAACACAATTCGGGAGGTAGCATGAATACAACCATGATGCCAAGCCTCCCACTATCTATGCCATATTTCTCTAGAAAAAGGGCAGAGAAAGAACAAGTGGGAGGTACATTCTACACTGTGTGAACAAAGGAAGCAAATAGAAGGTCCTTGAAAGCCTCGCTTGTGAATATTTTCCCAAGTGAGGCACTTCTTCTGAGCAACCAACCATAAGAAGAAATTGCATTTGGGCCAAGAAATTTTTTCCCAAACCTTCTTCCACCAATGCTCCTCAGTCAAACCATGTAACTTCCTATCAAGCATAGCATAGCCATGAGCCACAGTAAATTTACCTTTTGGACTAGGGCTCCAATCCAGAATGTCCCTCTCATTGAGGGAGTTGCAGAGCCTGCCCTCCAAAACTCTAGAAAGAACGGCACAATCCTCATCGGAACCACCCATGGGCCACTCCTGTGGGTCCTTCCAGCGAGCCACCACTGCTTGACCAATACGCTTGACTATTTTAAAATGCTCAACCTTAATCCAACCAACTTCAAAAAAATATGGCAGAGAGGCAGAAGCTGAGGGAAGCTAGAAAGAATGGGAGGGTGGCCATCCCAAGAGTCCTACCAAAACAGAGCATTAGAGCCTCTATTACAGATCCAGAAGAGACCCTCCTTAATCAGCTGAGCTCCCTTCTTAAGGGAATCCCAAATGCAAGAACCTTTACCCAGCAAAGCTAGTCATGGCACATCAAGGCTATCAGCACCAGGAAGATACTTGTGGGTGAGAATCTTGGCCCAATCTTGATCCTGATTGTTGCACCACCTCCAGTACAACTTGGCAGCCAAGGTCGTGACAACAAAATCCATAGACCTAAGACCAAGGCCCCCAGCATGCTTTGTCCTATAGACAGACTGCCACTTGACTAAACTCCACTTCGAGGAAAGAAGGTTACCAGACCAAAGAAATTGTCGAGACAGATCATCAAATTCCCTCACAAAGGTGCAGGGGGGAACCTGCACACAACACCTATAAATGGGGAGAGACTGCACCATAGTCTTTAGAAGAACCACTCTCCCAGTAGAAGATAACCATTTGTAAGTCCAATGACTAACCTTACTCCAAAATTTATCCAAAATCCCCTACCAGTAACCTCTACGTTGAGATCCCAAAGACAAAGGGATCCCAAGGTACATCAAAGGAAGAGAACCAATCTGAAATCTAAGGATCCTAGCAATCCTACTCTGAATAAGATGAGGGGTGTTAAAGAAATAAATGGAGGATTTTTCCACATTAATACACTGACCAGAAGCCTTCAAATAGGTGTCTAAGGCTCTCCTAAAGTTCACAGCCTCACTGATTCTAGCCATGCCCATCAACCCAGTATCATCCACAAACTAGAGATGAGAGTAGGCAGGAAGATGATTGTTCCATCTCAAACCTTGGATAAGACCCTACCTCACCTGAGATTTACTAAATCTTCCAAGACCCTCTACCATGATAATGAATAAATAAGGAGATAAAGGGTCCCCTTGCCAGAGTCCCCGAGAAGCACTAAACAAATTCGAAGGTTCCCCATTAATGAGAACAGAGAAGGAGGATGAGGTCACACAACTAAGAACCCGATTCACCCACTCCTCATCAAAGCCAAAAGCTAAGAGAATTTTCTGTAGTAACTCCTAGCTCACTCGGTCATAAGCTTTAGCCATGTCAAGCTCAATAAACATAGCCTTCTCCTTAGAGTTAGCCATAGAATGAATAGCTTCCATTGCTATCACAACTCCATCCATAATTTGTTTTCCTTCAACAAAACCACCCTGCTCAGCAGAGATCAGAGTACCAAGGAGTGGTTTGAGTCTCTCAGCAATCAATTTGGTGATGATCTTGTAAACAACATTACATAACACAATAGACCTGAATTGAACCAGCTAATTAGCTCCCTCCTTCTTTGGTATGAGAGCCAAGAAAGTAGAATTCATGGACTTGAGCATTTGTTTGTTCCTATGTGATTCCTGAACCACCTCGAGGAGATCATGCTTGAATATTTCCCAGAACTCCTAAAAGAACTCAATCGGAAACCCATCCGAGCCAGGAGCCTTACCTTTTTTTTAGGGATGTTGTTCAGCCCCCTTACATTCCATGATAAAACAATAATTTATGGGGGTGAGAGAAATGGGAATCAATGGGTTTCACAGACCCAGACTCAACCAAAGTATCACCCATAATCTTGACCTTCTCTTGATCAGTCTTCCTTCCACTCCTTGACAGTTTATCAAGAGGCCCCTTTTTAAAGGATTTATGTTGTAAACCTAAAATAGGAGGAGCTTTGTTAACCTTCCCAGAATCTGAGGCTCCCTTAGGGGTGGGGGGGTCAGGAGCCACCTCACAAAAGCCCTTTGGAGCCTGTGACCCCTAGAGGTCCCTGATATCCTGAACCTGAGATGACAAATCCGTAGCCACATGTTCAACCTGATGGTCCCCTGGAGATACAATCTGATCCACTTTCTTTGCAACCTCATCCTAAACTTGAAGCGGAACCTTGGCCACATCAGAGAGCTCAATTGGAATACCTTCCTCTTGGGCCAAATTCTCAAGAACATCAAACCTGTTAAAAGTGCCATCATTCTATCTATCCAACCAGGTTCTCTTCTTGCCCTTGCCTTTGTTACGGGAAGTAACCGGAATAAAACCCTCATTATCTATAGGTTCATTAGACAAAGGAGCCTTCCCCTTGTCCCCCCTAGAAGGTCTAGAGGTAGACAATGGGAAGGATTTATTTCTGGGACATTTGCGGTGTAAATGACCATATTCATGGCAAATTCTGCATCTAAAAGGTAGGGTCTCGTAATCGAGCTATTGGATCCAAGAAGATGATCCCATGCAAATTTCCATAGAATCTGGTAATGGGTTATTCAAATCAACTTCTACACAAATACGAGAAAAATAAATTACCTTACGATCTTGAGTTTGTGTAGCCGATCCCACAGGTTTTTCGAGAAGTAATGGGATTGAGTGAAGAATATCTTCCCTCCAAAATTCCAAGGGAAGCCTCGGTAGATGAACCCACACCGGAACCCATGAGGGGATCTCTTCAGAAGAGTTGAAGCCCATGTGCCAAGGCTTGATGAAGAGCCCCACCTGGTTAAAGAAGTAAGGGCCTCCTTCGAAAGCCCTATTCCTATCTGACATGCTTGAAAAGATAACCAGAAAATAGTTATTAGTTGCCAAAATAATCTCCATATCACCTTCTGTGTTCCAAACCCGACATGCCTAGGAATCCAACATAGGAAGATAAAGCCAAAGGCCCAAAAATTTGCAAATGAGGGCATGATTAGACCAATATTCAACATCCTCTGAAACTTGCTCAGGTTGAATAACCAAAACTGGTCGATCCTCAGATCTCTCCAAACATCCATTTATCTTCTTAATTCGAAACATCCCTTTTGACGAGGATACCCCATCCCCATATTGAGATTTACCCATCTGCTCCTTAATACTTGCATGCATCAAAGAAGATGGCTCTACCATCTCCAAATCCCCAGAGGAAACCTAGGACAAGACAAAACCTCGATTCTCCATGGGCCGGATCGCACAACCCCACCCAAAAAAAGAGAGAGACGGAACAAGAGACCATAGTCTCAGATCACTATACACCACCCGCCAAGGAATGCCAAGCCTAGCAAAAAATGCAGGAAAAAGTCCCCCCACCAGCCAAACAATGGTCGAACCCCCTATCTGACCAGCACACCCCTGAGCATACACCAACACCCCCCTTTGGAAACACACCACAACCACAATAGTCATGCACAGGAAGAACGCAAAAAAGAAGAGCTAGGGCACGCGGGCCCTAGCTCGTAGCTAGCCGACGTGCAAAGCCATCCACCATGTTCTCTTCAGCGGGCCTATCGAGAGTTTTTCACCTTAAAATGAAACATTTGAATTGAAGGTGTAAATGTTATTTTATTGTTAATTATGAGCAATTAGGAAATTAAATATTGAGTCTTAATTTAAAAGACGTGTGTTAATTCAGATTATTAAATTTAATAGAGTACCGAATGTGATGAGGAAATGGGTTTAGTGAACCCAAAGTAGAATTTAAATTCGTGTCTCCTTGCTCGCCTTGATTGTAAATATTCCCTTTGTGTTCTTGTTTGGGAAATGGGTCAAGTGCCTTAAATTTGTAAGTCTTCCAGAAGACCCTAGAGGTTGGTGGTTGTCGTCTTGTGATGTCAACTATTTGTTTATTCCCTTGGGTAGTGCATGAGAATTTATTTGTTATTACCCAGTTTCTATGAATGGGAATGTATTGTACCTCCTAAGAAAGGAGTGGATTATGTTATTGTGCCTCCTTGTCAAGAGTGGTTTTGTTATTGTTGTTACCTCCAGTGTTTGGAGATGGGTTTATCTTATGTCGCCTCCTGAGAAAGGAGTGGACATGTTTTCTTGGTTGTTGCACTTTGTTACCCTTGATGTTTGGATGGTATGTGTGTTGTCAAGTAGAAGAGTGGCTTCTGTAGGGGCCAGAGCCCGGAAGAGGTAAACTGGGTAACTTACGGAGGTGGTTTAATCAAGTGATAACTAAAACAAAACTTAGAATATTAAGTGGTACTTCTCACTAATCAAGATAATTATGCCTCACTCATAGACACAAGGGCTTGTTTAGACTTGGGATGGGTGGGAAGGCCTAGAATGGCAAGATCATCTATCTTGTCTGTACGAGAGATATGTGATCTTGCATTAGTAAGTATGAGGGCCGAGGATCGGTAGAGGCCACCAAGATAACCCATTATGGGGGTCAGAGCCTAGGAAGATCCACAGTGGGTAACTCATGACGAGCTGTGTGATGACACTCTGTCTAGGACAATAGTTGGTACTTGTTTAGGGTATGGTTTCCTTAACATACCTAATATTACCATAGTTAGTGTTCGATTATTATGTGTATGGTTCTCTTAACATACTTGTTCTGCTTTATTTTTGGAAGCAATGTAGCCATGTAGAGTTGCACTTGTGTGGTACTTGTGATTCTCTTGAGTTGTACTTATGTTGTACGTATGTGGTATATGAGTTGTACTTGTGTTGTACATGTGATCGATGGATTCAGTTTGGTTGAGTTGTGTTAGTTTGTGTCTAGTGGTAGATGGTCCTGGTTAGGGTTCCTTGTTACTATCTCCTAGCATGGGGGGTGGGCCTTTTGGTTCCACTTGGTTGGGTGGCATGCACCTAAATCCATTGGGTTCTTTCTTCATGTTCTTGTGGATGAGACTTCTAGTTGGAGAGCTCATTGGATTCAATTTCAGTTCTTGCATTGTTTCATTTCAGTTGGATCCTGTATTTTACCCCACATTTGTTATCGAGGTGGAAGTTGTAACTGTAGCCTAATTTATTGGACTTGCCTGATTCGGGGAATGAGAGTTGTAATTGTAATATTTAATTATGGATAAATGAGTTAGAAAGTTATCTAGTGTGCTTGATGTATTTATCTTAATTAGAATGTATGTTTTTAATTATTGCCTAAATAAATGTCATGGTTTATATTCACGTTGTTGTTGTGGGTTGTTAAGTAGATTCAGTCTTGTAACCTTAGGGGATGGTTGCATTGGGAAGTGAACTTGTATATTAATTGTACTTAAACAAAAAAAAAATTAGCCTGTTTAAGTAGTTGTTTGCAACATCCTCTAGGGTTGTGTGGTGGGGCGTTACAGGAACCTGGAGAACAAGTCAACAAAAAATTAGAAATCAATAAAATTAAAAAAAATCCTAGCAAGAGTGACAAAGTTTAGTGGTTTTATTCAAGTTGATGGCAACTTTATTTTTTCATTTGTATTACTTTCTTTTAAAAAAATTGTATGCAAATATTTCATAAATAGACAATATTTAATCTCTTAAAGGAAAAAGAAATGATTTTTCTAAGTTGATTAAATATTTCATTCTATTATTTTATTCCATTTACATTAGTTGTATAATTTGAATAGATATTGTAAACACAAAATTATTATTTACTATAAAGGAATACCAAAGAATAACACAAACATTTATTTTATTACCAGTAAATTACAATGTTACATTATTAAATAGCTTTTTAAAGATGATTAGAGAATTCAAGCTCTGATTTTGTATAAATGACACATGTCACTTTATATCAAACACAATTGATTCCAAGTTGATGGGCCACTAGCTACTTTTGTTGCTGGTGACAATACAAACCATATTCTCAAACCACATGGCTTGTCGACCATGGTTTGGATCTTGGGATCTTGAATATGGTTCTATATTTATAATATTCTCAATATAATACACTCAATAATTCAGAACATTGGACTCAATAATAAATCATTTAGCCTTCTATAAATGATTTTAGTTGTGCCCACTATCCCTATTTATGAGCCACCAATACCACTACCATCCTCATCCATGTTTACTCATGAGTCATGTGAGGTTGGGTATAATGATTTCTGCACAAACCAAAAAACTAACTTAACCATGTAACTTAAGTCTGACATTTACAGTTACAATGTTTATTTTATTTGGAATTTGGATAAATCCAAACTATACCTCACACTGTAAGTTATCAAAATCGCCACTAAAATGATATGAAATCATTACAAATCTTGTTTCAATTGATCATTGGATTAATGGCATAATCATATATAGTATTTCATGTAGTTTTCAATATCAAACTATCCAATCAATCTCTTCAGATGTACATATGGAATTAATCCGCAGTACTAAAACCACACTTTCTTCAAAGAAAGACATTCTCGAAGATATGTGAAAAATTGATTGAAAAGATAGAAATCAATAAAAAGAAAGAACATTCCATGTGCCATACTTTCTACCATTTTTTAGTATCAAGCAATCAACTAAAAACATTTTTCTCACTTTTGATTAGAAGAGTAACCTAATTTTGAATATTTTAAAGATTTCCAAAGTACATATGACATTAATCGATAGTATCACATACACATTTTGTTCAATGAAAGACTATATGGTGGATATAGGGAAATCAATAAAAATATTTAGAATTAAATGAAAGGTAGAGTACTTCAAGGCATATGTACTTCAGATGTACATATGGCATTAATCTGTGGTACCACAACCATATTTTCATTAATGAAATAAAATTTGGTAGATATGCAGAAATCGATAAAAATATTGAGAGTTAAATGGAAAGTAAAGTACTTCAAAGCATTAAAAAGAGAAATAAATGACTTGTTGTAGCTTAATCATTATCAATGTCTAGTAATAAGTCACAATAAATTTCACTCACTTATGATTAAAACTATATGTTGATAATTACTATTAGTTTTAAAATCCACAGTTTTATATTGAACGAAGAAAAAAGGATTTACAATAATGGAGACACAAAAAGTATTTTAATTTAAGTAGTTGAAGGTTGAAGTACATACTACATAGCCACCCTGGAAAAAAAGCCACTAACTATGACAAAAAACTAGTCACAAAATACATATTACAAGAAATATTACATTATACAATAAAATATAGACACAATTCACTACTAAAAAAATATGTAACAATAGCAAAGGCCCTCAATTGGGTGTTTGAGAAAAAGGTGAGTTCAATTTAACAAAGTAACAACAAAGAAGAAAAGGGAATCATCCAAACTTTCCTCCAAAACTCCAAACTCTTTGATGATTCATTTTTTCGTATCACATAGCAGACCACATCTCATATTAACAAGCACAAGAGCCTGCATTGTAGAAGCATTCAATTCCACTTTATATAAGATTCCACCAACAGGTGTTAACCCACTTTAAAAATTGTAATGCCTAGTGCAAACTCCAATGAAGAAATAAAATTAATGAAAGGCTACAAATAACGTATTGCCAATGTCTTCACCAAATCTTTATAGAGAAAATTGTACATGCAATTGGACAAGAAATATAAAGTTACTTCAGAATGTAGATCACGAGGGTTTTTCTCAAGCCATTCCCTACCCATAATTATTCTTATAGCATCCAAAACCTACACACAAGGAATTGTAAAAAACATACCCAACTTTTCTCTAAAGTATGCATCATCGATTCTTTTCTCCTAAAAACATTTGGGTAGAATGTCATGCCATGAAGAATCCATATCACAATTAAATTGAGAAAAGAGAAGAAAGAAAGAAAACCCAAATATATTATAAATGATATGAAGAACATCAAGTTGGTGATGTATATATAGAAGTTGGAATGAATACAATCACATCAAATACTCAACACTTAACATTTAATTCACCACTTGATGTGAAAATATTATTCCGAAAAAAATGAGTCATAAACATCAACCATTTTTTTTAAAATCTAATGGTTCTGGAAGTATTCAAAAGGTTTGAATTCACAAGTCTAGTGCTTCAAACATTTTCTTCTAGAATGAATCTACAGTCATCCATCTTGCAATAATCATTGATCTTTGATGAACTTAGCACTACCCATTGATTTCTTTTAGACCATTAACCATGAGCTGAAGCTAGGTCCCACTGAGTAAAGATCTCATAATCTTGCATTACCACATAAAACTAATGACATCACCTTCTTAGTAGTGCTAGCCTGCAGGAGTCACCCGATAGTTAATCGTCGATCTCAACCATTGATTTTCGTGAGAAAATATTTGTGACCTAACTTTGATAATCCATGGAACTGGTAATCGTCTAGGTCGAGGGGTCGATCACAATGATGACTCCAAAGGCTTAAGTCATAACTTAAGAAACCTTCAATTATTTGTAGTTAGTCAAGAATAAAATATTTTTTTGAGTTCATGACTGTAAGTGATTTAATAAGCAATAAAATTTCAACCTTTTATTTTTGGAAATCTAATGGTTCTAGTGTTATTCCAGAGGCTTGAATTCACAAGTCAAGTGCTTTAGACATTTGCTTCAAGAATGCAACTACAATCATCCATAAAAAAATCATCGAACGATCGTGGGTTATATTGATGTGTGTTGACATCTAGCTTCAGACATAATGAATATGTTGAAACTTGTCCCCAATCTTGACACTTTATGAAGGAATTTGGATTTATGGAAAATTGGTCCTAGAATAGAACAATATGTAGATCCAGACACTTTATGAAGGAATTTGGATGAATGGAAAATTGGTCCCAGAATAGAATAATATGTAGCATTTGATATTTTTTCCATCCATGCTATGATTTATTATTGGCATACCAATTTATTTCACCAACTTATCAGCACAACTAAATTTAAGTATTTCTAACTAAAAATCAATTTTGGTCAAACATATGATATAGTAAGATTCATTCTAACTAAATTAGATACTTCCACAAATTTTTCAACTAAAATTCTTGGCTAAAAATATATGGAGCACCCCTTTCAGTCCAATTTACCAAAAAAATAAAATTATTTGAAAAACTTGAAGTTTCAATAACTCTTGCTAATGCAAATAATATTTCAAAAAAATATAAAAAATACCTTTTGTAGATCCATAAGTGTAGTTTTCAAAAATATATATATTTTAATAGTTTAATTATTATTTATATTTATATTTTTTATTTTTACTAAAAGTAGGTTATCCGCACAAAATATTAGGTTGATTGCCATGCCAAAGAAAAATACTAAAACTTATTAAAAAAATTTGAAAAAAATATGATGCACTAGATAAAGGAATCTATGTAAAGTTGGTATAATTTTTTTCCATTTTAGATAAATATTTAATATTAAAGTTGACATCCAATGGAAACAACTATTTTTTAATTCACGCACATTTTAATATTTATTGAAGAATATATATTTATTAAAATTGGGAAAAAATATATCCATGCACTAAAGTTTCAATTTATAAATACACACAAAATTTGAAAGAAAAAAAATAAAATTTACTATTAAAAGTTTGATGTCCCATGCAACTTCATTTTTCAACATTTTATCAGCAAATAAATTATAGTGTTAATTTATTAAAAACTATTTTAATACCAATATAAAATATACTAAAAAATACACATTATAATAGTTTACATCATTTCAAATTTCAAAACATATATGCCACTTTTTAATGATTCAAGTTTAAAAGTTGGATCAGCGTGGGTCATTTCCTTTATAAAGTGTGACATAGCTTTGTGTTTTTACCCTCTATTGGTTTGAGATTATGTTTAATTCACCAATGTTTTTTTTTATTCATGTGAAAATAGGTTTAATTCACCAATGAAAATAATTTTTTTGGTTTGGAAACATTTTTGAATCACCTACAAATATATTTTATTTGTTTGAGCATAGCTTTAATTCACCAATAGAAATATCCTATTGGTTTGAAAACATGTTGAATTCTCCAATAGAAATAGTTTATTGGTTTGAAAATAGATTTTAATTGCTAATGAAAATATTTTATTGGTTTTAAAAAGAATGCAATTTGCTAAGATTTGCCATGGACTTCTAGCGATTACAAAAGTTTCACCAATTGCAGTTATTTTTTTCTCAAAAACAAAAAAAATTGCCAATAAAATTAATATTTTATCAGGAAGTATACAATATTTTCAAGGATTTTACACCTTCGCCCAGGGGGAGGGGGGGGTTCTTAAATTTATCCCTGCTATTGCCTTATGTTATATGCATTTTTTTGTTTCATATGATGGATGCATTATGATGTTTTATGTATTTTATATGATTATGTGATGATTCTATATGTTATTATGCATTATAGATGCCTAATGTATTTTTTATACTTATACACTTAATCGTTATGATGTTATGGTTGTATTATGATTATTATGCTATGATTATGGATGCAATGATATATGCAATGCTATGTATGATTTCTATTCATGTTATACAAATTTAATGTATTTGCAACATGATGTATGGTTTTCATGTTATGTAAATTTTATTTATATACAACATGATGTATGCTTAAGTAATTATGTATTCAAGATGATATGATATGATTATGACATGCAGTGCCTATGTGGATACATAAATGATTCCTATAATGAAATTCTATCAACATTTTGTATTTTCTTATGCAATATGGATGAACTAATATGTTTATGATGATGCCTACATGCTTCTAACATGATTATGTATGCATGATATTTTTGTATGGCACAGGACACCATCAAGATGTGGATAGAAGAAGTGTTAGTGTGGAGTTAGTGGAGACAAAGAAAGATTGATATTTTGACGACGATATGCTAGGCTATGCATGTAATCATCATTTGGCATTAAAAATTTGAAAAATGGACAATAAACACCATAGTATGACATAAACCAAGGTGTGCAAACTTATCCACTTTTTAAAAAGATAGATAACAAACAAGGAATTCCATGACTCATACTAGGAAAACGGTTTCCCCAGTATTTTTCTCAAGAAAACCACAAAAAATAATTTAAAGAAAATAAAGTCATGAGACATAATCACTCCTGTAAATCCTTCTTGGAACATCCCCAAGATGGCTAATAACATGACCGGAAATAAAATAAAAAAATAAAAGATAAACTGGACCAAAAAATACAACAACCATTTAGATTGGTTTCCAATATTTGTTTGCTAATAGGATTTGATGAGATATATTGACTTATTGATTGATGGGTTGATGGATTGACAATGTCTAGTTTTAGGAGAGGAAGCATATCATATAAGACATCTATTCTGGTTTCAATCATGCAACCACTTTTATAAGGAAAATAATGACAATGTCTAATTTCAAGAAGGACACATCCTATATAAGACAAATGGTAGGATCCGGTCTAGTTTTAAGAAATGAGGTAAGTCGTATAAGAAGTTGATTCTAGTTTCAACAATGCCACCTCTTATATAAGATGATTGATTTAATTTTTTTATGTTTGATTGATTAGGCAATTGACCGATTTGGTTTGAATACTATTTGAATAATTAGTCTGTTGGTTCATGATTTGATTAATACTTAGATAGTTACTTGTGTGTGATCAAAGTGTCTTATTGATTATGCTACAAATAGTGACTGACTTGAAAAACCCTAAAGGATTGACTTAGTGCCTTAGGGGTTTCACAAAGATGGCCTTTCCTACATAGCAATGCACAAATACATTATAGTTCAACTTTATGTGACCATAGATAATTTTATTATTTATGATGATTGAATTTATTTGATAGACCCTAAAGGACTGACTTAGTATGTTAGGGGCTCATCAATTGATGGACTTGCCTAGGTTATACATAGTGGAAATATAGTTCAATGAACTTTGACCAACATGACTTGACACCGAATTTTTTTTTGAGATTTTGAAAGTTATTTGGACCACTTTAGATTTTTGGAATATTTTAATGTTTTTGGAGTTTTAACATGATTTTTGATTTTTTTGGATTTTTGAGGTTTTCTAATTTTTTGGATTTTTGATATAGTGACCTTTGATACCAAGTCTACAATCCATTCAAGACATGAGTAAAGTACTTGCCCCCGATTAGGTATAGGATCAATTTATTAGGGATGTGATCAAATAATCCTTATTATGGATGGATATGGAAGGTGAATACATGTGAAATATCAATTATTATAGGCTATGAGAAGGACAACAAAATGTTATTATGGATGATGAGAGAAAGTGTGAAGGTGAATTTGTTATGAGCAAGGGAAAAAAACCAAATAGAATGATGGTAGATGATGGAGACAAGACCAACTACGCATGGTGCTTGTTCACCTTCTAGAGTTGAAAGCTAATATGCACTAGACCCATATACTGCCATTACAATGTATGTACCCAACTAATTAAGCTCAAATTTGGATGACCATGTTGGACAAAGGGATATAATCTAAATGAAGGGTGTGAATGATGGATGCATAGGGTGACTAATGTGGCGAATGAACGGAGCTAGGGTATGATTCCTATTGTGAAAACTACATGGGCCATTAGGATTCATATGAAAAGGATCTTGGGTGACCACTAAGTTATAGTACATTAAGGGTTCGTCATCAAAGGTCCATCGAAGAACATCACCAAGGGAGATGGAGTGATATAATGGATACGAATATATGGATGGATTTAATAGAGTGTATGGATTGAGTGAATGTGATGAGGATGGAGCCTTTGGATCCATGAGATTTTTTGTTGACATTCTGATTTAATAGATGGACCGAGTTATTTTTTATGAAGAGGCATAATTGGATATCAATTTTTTCTTACTTTCATTCTTGGCTTTTATTTTTATCTTCTATTTTCCCAATATCTTTTGATTTTGACTAGAGGAATTTTCTTGATCTTTCTTTCTTTGTATTCTTTCTTTTGATTCTAGATATCCTTTTGAAGAAGAAACTTTCTCCTTTGATTCTTGAGCTTTATCCTAGTTATTTTCTTGAGGTACTATTTGTTGGTCCATATTTATGAGGTGGGGGGGTATGAGTGAGATGGATTATTTGAATGAAGTGGATGAGATTGATGAGATAGGTGAAGTGACAAGAATGTGTGGTTCATTAAAGAGAATGGTGATACACTCAATGGATTCTCTGGGACTAGCCTTTTTGGCATTGTTAACATCAAGGGAAGCTTGCAAACCCTTAACGAGTGGGGAAGAAGGCTTACTAGATGCAACGATAGGGGATGCATACCCTAACCCAAGATGGTCAAAATGGAAGGAAAATAGTAATGAGATGAAGATGGATGATCTTGAATAGGATCATGAGCATATATGGAAAAGATAGAGGTGTCATCGGGATCCTAAAATGTGTCAATCTAGATAGAACCATCTATTTACTTATTTTGACAAATATTTGAAGCGAACTTAACATCATTCTTGCAAGCCTAGATATCATTAACAGTATTAACATTTTCACATATGGATGAATTCTTAGCAAAAAATTAATTGTCCATACAATAGTCTCCACATCCCATGTCATGGATTTGGATCTTGGTTTTAGAAGGTGCATTGAACAAAGTAGACAATTTCACCACAGAAGATGGATCAATGTAATGTCATGAGATGGATGAATCTTGTTGATTAATAGGCACTTGAAATTCAGTAATCCCTCGAAAATTATTAAAGTATTAGAAAGGATCAAGATCACTAGCTATTGTGATTTCAATGCCAATTTGGGGAAACTTTTAAGCATTGATGGTCTGTGGATAAGATGAACTTCATAGAATGAATCCATGGTCACTCAAGAGGATGCTATAGGGGATATCCAGGTCAAATAATTGGAATGTGGTATCCAATATAGTGGGCGCAACTCTAATAGGTAGCAATATAACACCCTTGGAAGAGAGTGATGCATCATCGTAGGCCTTTATGATAATGCTCTTTGAGGAATCCACACAAGTGTCAAAAAAACTTAATGTCATAACCAATTATTGTACAAAAAATCAAGCTCCACCATCTACCATGACTCATCTAATTTATTTTTTATTAATGTAGACTTCTAGGTGCAAAGGGTCATTGTGGTTGGATTTTTGTGACGATAAGTCTTGGTTAGGAAAGGTGACCTGGTGAGTGTTGGATAATTATCCAACCATTTTATAGAATCAGTTGACATCAAGGTCGGTAGGCATAAAATTGTATTGCAACACTTTCTTAAGAATAGCTTTGTGTTCAGGAGATATGAAAAGTAACTCAAGGATAGATATCTAAGTAGGTGTCTTCCCCAGGTTCTCTAAGAGGTGATATTGGGATATTTGTTGTTGTTTAAGTGGAGCACCTTATACGATCACCTTGCTTCATCACATTATGGCAACACATTCTAGTGGCTTCTTGATGGTAATGGTATTAGCATGGTTATCCAAGACTAAAATATTATTTATAGTATAGTCATAGGCAACATGGATGAAGTTAGCTTGATCATTGGTATTTATAACTGAATTGGAGACTTTCCCTATCCCATGATCATGCAAAGGATTCTTAAAATGGCATGGTAACTATTGGAGGCCAGTTGTTGGTTTTTTACCTTTATGATGTCATTTTCAATGAGGTCTAGGATTATGTTCTTAAGTTTTTGATATGACAAATTTTTATGTCCTTTAGTATGGTGATAGTCACAAAAGGCATAATCATCCCACCATGATGGTTTAAACTGACCTGTATCATAATGCTTTACCTTATGAAGTTGGGGGACCTTAGACTACAAAATTTGTTTCAAGACAAATTCGATTAGTTCCCATAAGGAAGTGTATTTTCATTTTGGTGGGAAATTAATTTGAGGTGCATGTCCTTGGTTGTTTTGGATGGTGTTTTTTGTTTTCTAAAGGACATGTGGTGAATAATTTGATGCATTAGGTCCTCTAAGGGTGATTGTGGGATGAATTCCGTGTATTTCCTTTGTGTCTAAAACTCCATAATTTGTATTGTGAGCCCGATACTTGTTTTTATTATTTGAGGTACTTTGGGTGTTCTATTTTTTGTTGAGACTTTTAAGTTCCCCTTTTACAATCAATTTATTTTTGAGGGTAATGCCTTTCTCCACAATTTTACTGAATATAGTGCAATAATGGACTTGTAATTGGTATTTTAGTTTTGTGACCAAGTTTTTAATGAATATGAAAGCCATTTGTTTCTCAAGTATCTCAAAATCACATCAACCAACCAAAATTCTCCATCTTTGAAAAAATGATATAAATGACTCATCTTTCTCTTATTTTGTATAACACTTGATGTGGCTATGGTCACTTAATTTAAATGTTATAAGAAAAATGTGTCACAAATTTATTGGCTGGTTTATCCTACATTTGTATGCTTGTAGGTAAGTGGGAAAACCATTTGAGTGTTTGTCTTGTGAGACTCCTTGGGAATAATCTCATGAGGTGTGTATGTTTCGCTGCGATGTCTATGCATGCCATGTTAAATTCCATCACATGTTAAATTGGGCTCCCCTTTCCTCCATACTTGGTAAAATTTGGAGTAACATAATTGTGAGGAAACTGAGGCATGTATATGCTCTTGTCAAAATGGTATGGACATAACTCTCATGTTCAATAAGTTTTTTTGTTTGTATTTGCATGATGTCAACTTGTCTTTGTAGTGTAAGAATTTAATTTGTCAGGACATCAAATTAATTCAATGTTGTGTCCATTGTGTTTGCAACTGCATTATGATATGGTCCCATGTTTGAGTCTTTCAATCCAATATTTTGGGTGGATGAATACGTGTTGGTCCCAAATGTGTGTGTCGGGTTTTGGTTTTGAATGTTATGAGTGAAGGACATAATTTGATTTGGTATGTCTGCAGTCAAAATTGGAATATGGTTAATGTGTGGAGGATTCATATTAAATTGCATTTGTAGTGGGCTTGAACTTGTTTGACAATGTGGATTTTGGGTACCATATTCTTGAAAACATTCCATTGTGTGTTGTTCTATAAGAGAATACTTGTAAAAGGACCTTGCAATGACGTATTAGTTTTTAATTTAAAATTGGTATTTGGTGTGGTGTTTGTGTATGGCTTAGGTCCACTGATGTAAACCTTTCACATTTTTTTGTTTGACTTTTTTTTACCCATTGAAAGGGGATTGGATGATGAATCACCCATAGAATTATATGATGTGCCAAATGTCTTAAATATTGTACTAGGGGTTTGTGTAATAGCTTGTGAGCCTTTTGTTCCAAATAGTGGAGCCACATTTCCCATTGTGGTAATTTGTGATGTCCCTCCTAATGGAATGGTAGTATGTATTTGTGGGATAGTTTTATTAGGAATAGATGCATTGTGTGCTTGGTTTTGTGTAGTCTGATTGATTGATGTTTCAACTAGTGTGTTAACATCAAAACCATGAGGTTTTTTAACTCCAATTTTTAATAATTTTTTTAGGAATCATTGTGGGTCTTGTGCTACCATCTCATCTGAAAACCATGCCACACTACGATCTTGAGTTGTTGCCTCAATCTCTTCTTTAGTTAGAGCTATTTAGATATCTTTTATTGTGAAAAATTCTATAAGATTGGGAAATGATGATCATGCCATAGGTGTCTCATTGGATGAAGACCTAAACTTCATGTTGCTAGTAGGACTAAAAAATGGGTCTTCATTGGTATAGTCCATTTCTTTTCTTTTCATTTATAATCTCGTTTCGACAATATAAGACTTGAAAATTTGATGAATGATATATAAAGTCTAATCATTGCAATGGTGGGACTAGGACTAGGTATACAACTATGCTATGTTTTTTGGGTTTTCCAATGTATAATAAATTCCAAATGACGATGCACTTATGCCCAAGATTAATATATGAAGTGATAATAAATGAAGCTAAGATATGGTAATGTCACTATGGTCCAAAATCTATGGTGTGACTAAGATTAAAGTATGCAAATGTGATTTTATGATGAAGGTTATTGTATGACCAAAGTTATGATGTGAAGACTAAGCACTTTTATAGACCTAAGAAGAGACTACTAAACAAACTAAGACAGTCCAAAGTACCAAATCTAATTATCAAGACCTTAAAAAGGACAAAGTCTAAAGTGATGATGATTGAAAAAGTGGATGCCAAACTAGACTCGTGTGTTTAAAGGACCAACTAAACTAAAAAAGATTGATTGATAAAGTGACAAGGTCAAGATAACCTAAATTTGTGAAAATTATCTAATCAAAAGTCTAATAAGCCTCCTAGTCTAGAATTTACAAAAGTCTATGCAACTAATGAGTGACCCAAAGTTTTAATTAATGTGTATGAAACTAATGAAATGGTAACCTTAATGAAATTGAATGAAATGAATGATATAAAATGATATATTTTGTTATCTAATGAGAT
Organism: Sequoiadendron giganteum; assembly: GCA_007115665.2. Taxonomy (NCBI): domain Eukaryota; kingdom Viridiplantae; phylum Streptophyta; class Pinopsida; order Cupressales; family Cupressaceae; genus Sequoiadendron; species Sequoiadendron giganteum. Next base: position 489,236,458 of record CM021100.1, on the reverse strand, counting down.
TATTACAATTAGGAATTGATCCAAAATAAGACCAAACTAGAATTTTCTATCAACTAGGAAATATGGTTCATGGTCTATCACATGTTTTTTATTGTCTTGCATATGTGGTGCATAAGTTTCAAAAAAAGTGGTGCTCTATTTTTTTGATTGCGGTTTATAGTTCGGAAGATGTGGTGAATAGTGTGTTTATCCCTAGTTTGAATGTTTTTGATTGATTTTTTGTCTTGCATTTTTGTGAAATGTGATTTAAAACACAATAAACAATATGAAAACAAGTCTTAGCTATTGAGTGAATTTTTTTTTGGAGTGTTATGTGTATGTTCAAGGTTTATTCATGTTGAAAATGAAGGTAAATTTGTAGCTTAAATTTTTTTAAAATATGTGACTATAAATATATTTAAGTATTATTTGTGAGAATTATTTGTGTATGATTAATCTATCTAGATAAATTTTATCATTTATAGAAATACACACAAGATTGTAGAAGAATGACAAAACATAGAAGTGACACAACATATAAGTGCTTATATTATTTAACCTTACAATAATATTATGCACTTGCTGCAATAAATAGGAAATTATGAGCTTTGTAAACTCCTAAGAGTTGTCAATTACAAGAGAATAAATATCTTCTCAAAAACATACACCTAGATTTCGAAAGTAGAGTTCGTCCATGTAAACACAAGTCAAACAAAAGTGTTCCTAAAAGTTGGTGCCCCAAACTGAACACTTAACTAACCTTTGGTCAAGAAGATAACCTATAAAATCCACCCCAAATTTTTCACCCAAGAATGGGCCCACTTAACTAAGCCTTGTAAATTTATTCTCATGTAAAAGGTCTAATTGAAAGATGCCAACTTGGGCACCCAAGGTGGACCCAAGTCAATCTCTCTTGACGGAATCATATCTCTCCATCAATTTATGAAAACAATATGCATGATTGATTATCACAACCTAATTTAAAGTATCCACCTATTATCTATAATGCAACTAAATTCATTAGTCAAGTTAGCTAGTATACAAATGAAAATAACTACATGCCCCTAAAGATAACTGAACCATAATTGAGCTGAACTAAATTATACTGGATTGAATAGAATTAAATTGAATTAAATTGAATTGAATTGAATTAAACTAAACTAAAATAAACCAAACTTATATTGAACTTATAATACATTGATAGTGCCACTTCAGTCTTGTAAATATAAATCCCTAACTTTTATGAACCTAGATATGCATTACTGAAGTGTTATCAATCCTCCAAACAATTGACTAAAAATAGGTGGGTTCCACCTTCCATGTGGGTGTCCCATGTGCTCCTATTATTTAGGAACTCATCTTGGATGCCCCCACATGTTCCTATTATTTAGGAATAATTAAAAATGTCAATTTACATGTTCATTTCATTTGAATTTAATATCTTTCTAATCCTAGTGTTGGGAAACTCTTTCGAAGGACTTAGGAGATACATGAAATATGTTTAGGATTGAAATTAAATGGAATCCTATTCCTAATAATTCACCTCAATTTACACATGTCTAATCACAATTTTAAAATACCTCACACAAATAAAACACTTCCTATTTGTAAGGTCAATGGCTAATGGCAACAAATCATAGGCCCAAAAATTAGAATCTCCTTCGACGCAAGTGGAGGGACAATTTTAGGGGGTGTATGCAATATTGTATTTACAAGAGAGGATGGATAGGGGCCTCCAAGACTAGAAGGATGACCAACTCACCCTCTCATTGAAAAGCTACAAGTAAACAAGTAGCTTATGCCAAGCGAGGGATTTTTGTCTCATCTCAAGGGAGCCATATGCTGAGTAACTTCAAGTTGTGATACTACACCTTTGCACTCATAATAAAACCAATAAATAACTCAATCAATATGGGTGGGCCTCTAACTAATTATCTTCTAGTCATTGCTTGGGGACTTGACACCTCGCAAGTTTCCAACAAGTCAATTAAGGCTTTAACCAACCCTACTTGGGTACTTAGAATACCATGTGGGTACTTTCCCTTTTGGATTGGCACTGCATCACAAAGGCTAACATTAGATTGTACTTGACTTTCATTCTACCCTTTTATACAACAGCCCGAGGGAAAAACCGCTTTGGGTCACCAATGAGTTCTCTGTTAGGATGTGTCTGTAGAGTAAACCCTTCTAAAGGAGTATAGAAAAGTGATACAAATACAATGATTTTGATCTCCAAGATCATATAAAAATTTGAGGAGAGATAATACACATGTATTTTCTCACACTAGCAAATATTCATTAACCTTTGGAAAACAAAATGTGTCGTGTGAAAATGAAAGTTTTGAGAAGTATTTTTCATTCCCAAGATCATATAACCTATGATTGAAGATAATACACACCTTAAAACACAAAAAAAATTAAGATGCAAGACCCATCATACCTAGACAAATCTATCTCAGTCCCTCTATTCCTTTGACACTACCTAGATAATTCTCCCTTCATCCCTTTATCCCTCTCTACCTCATTCCCAACACCCTATGTCTCTCTCAGATTCCGTCTATTAAGATGCAAGACCCACCCTACCTAGACAAATATCTCTCAGTCCCTCTATACCTCCCACACTACCTAGATAATTCTCCATTCAACCCTCTCTACCTCATTCCCAACTCTCTCTCTCTCTCTCTCTCTCTCTCTCTCTCTCTCTCTCTCTCTCTCTCTCTCTCTCTCTCTCTCTCTATGTCCCCTATCTCTCTCCCTCCCTTCGTGCTCCCCCTAATAAGTATAATATTTTAATTAATTATATTATTTAAATATACATATATTATTTATGTGTGCATATCTTGGGCATTACATTAGCTACTTTGTAGAAAATTTTAAAATTCAAACAATAATATGATTTTTTAGTGATATTATAATGAATAAACTTTAATCAATGAAAAATATATTATATTTCTAATCAATTAAAATATTATGTTTTACAATAAAAAGATAGTTATTTTAATTATAAAAAATTTAGTAAAGACATAAAATATAATATTAATATAATTTTAATTAGCCGATAGGCTATTATACGTGGGGGAACCCCACCGGCATTTCCAACAGTCTAACACAGGTGGGAACCCCATGAACTTTACACAAGGGATATTTATCTAAATTTATATTATTCCAGTGTGTGTTGTCCACCATTTACCTGCAAATTTCAATACACACCCAAAATCAAACACAAGACATCTCAATATAATCTTTATCCTTCTGTACAACTGCATTTCCATTTAAATTTCATCCCGAGACATGAGCTGAATTACTTGTGTTACCATGTAGCTCATATTTTTGGGGGGCTACATTTATTGAAGATATGATTCAAGCTATTATTTACTTTTTCACATGATAATGTAAGTAGGATTTGTTAAAAATAGGTCGTCAATGGAAATTTAATAATTTATTTTATAAAAAGGTGTAAGAAGTAGAAGGTTGTAGTTTAAGTGGTTAATAATAAATAAAATAAAGTAAAATAATTTATTTAATACATAAAATAATTTATATAATAATTTATTTATATAATAATAATTAATGCAATAAATAAATAAATAAAATAAAAAGATTCTTTAAATAAAATAAATAGAATAATATAATAAAATTTTAATAAAAAATAAAATTTATTCTGTGTTATAAAATCCAAACAATAAAAAAAATTTTGTGTTTATAATTTATGTAATAAATAAAATAAACAATAATTTATATAATAAACAAAATAAAATAAAATATTTTAAATAATAAATAAAATAAAAAAGATTCCTTAAATAAAATAATATAATAAATTTTTAATAAAAATAATTTATTTTCTATGTTATAAAATCCAAACAATAAAATAAAATAAAATTATATAATAAATGAAATAAAATAAAATAATTTATATAATAAATAAAATAAAAAAGAATTTAAATAAAATAATATAATACATTTTTTAATAAAAGTTAAATTTTTTCTGTGTTATAAAATCCAAACAGTAAACCAATACAGAAATGAAAAAGTAAAGTTGTATAGAAAGTGTTGTTTTTGGAATGAAATGGAGAGGAGCGTAAAGAAGTAGAGAGGGAAGGATAGAGAAAGTGAGAGAGAGGGACGTACAGAGGGAAGGATAGAGAAAGAGGGAGAGAGGAGGGTAAAGGGACAAAGGGAGGTAGAGAGGGATAAATGAGACAGACAATGGGAGGGAGAGAGAGGTGGGATAGAAAGAAGTAAAGAAGGAAACAGGGAGTGATAGACAGTGAGAGAGAGAGGGAGGGAGGGAGAAGTAGAGAGGGATAGGGGAGATATAGAGAATTAGAGGGGGAAGGAGAGAGAGGTAGAGAGGAATAAGTGAGGGAGGGAGAGAAGTAGAGAGACGAGGGTAAAGAAGTAGAGAGGGAAGGATAGAGAAATAGAGAAAGAGGAGGGTAAAGGGATGGAGGGAGGTAGAGAGGGATAAGTTAGATAGAGATAGGGAGGGAGAGAGAGAGAGTCAGAGAGGGAGGGAGGGAGGGAGAGGTAGAGAGGGATAGGGGAGTTATAGAGAGTTAGAGGGGGAAGGAGAGAGGTATAGAGAGGAATAAGTGAGAGAGGGAGAGAAGTAGAGAGGGAAGGAGAGAGTGAGAGAGAAATAGGTGGGATGGAAGGAGGGATAGGTAGAGAGGGATATGTGATATTGAGAGAAATAGAGAGGGAAGGAGAGAGAAAGAGGGGGAGGGAGGGAAGGAGGGATGGAGAGGTAGAGAGGGATAGGTGAGATAGATCACTGCTTTCTTCATGCCATCCACTGCTTTTCATGGTCGTAAATAATATGGGCTCAGCCTATCGGTGTAAGTATTGCACCTTATTGGAGTGCAAGTGCTAGTATCAAATTATGAGATATTCTTAATATTAACAATGTAAAGTTAGAATTAAATTTAAAATATAAAGTTACAATTCTAATATTAGATTATAAGAATATTAAATATCTTAATAATTCACAGTCAATTAAAAAAAATATTATGCAAAATAAATTACATATTAGGAATAAATAATTAATGAAAAATATTAATAATAATATATTATAAATATTATTTAAGTGGGTATATTATGAAATATCAATTTTTATGGCTATTATTTATTGATTTATAGATATGGGTACTAGAACAACTATTGGGTAAACCAGAAAAAGTGGTTTACAATTCGAGTGAGGGAGGAAAAGTTGCAAAAAATGACTCCATGCAAAAAATATTCTTTAAAAAAAATTGGCTTAAAAAATAAATTAATAAAGGATAGAAGTATATATATTCATAATTTAAAACTAATAACTATTTGCATAAGAATTTTTTTTTAAAAAAAAGACTAATATAAAGAAAATAGTATGTAGAGCTAATATACTAATTCTAAAGTACTATTTAAATATTATTTTACTTCTATTTTAAGAAAAAAATAAGAAGAAAACTAAGTAATTTAGTCACATAAAATCCTTAGTTTCTAATTTTAATTCATTTATATATCTCATATATATATTATTCTATTTTTAATATACTAAATATTTAAAATATCTTTCATCATGATATTAATAAAGGAAAACAATAAAATAGTATAATATTTTCTACATGATAGACTTCATAAAAAAATTAGTTGAAGAGACACACACTTTGAACTTGTCCTCATGATTGACTATATTTAATTAAACTAAATTATATTTGTAAAATTATTAATTTATTTAAATAAAAAACTTAAAATTCATAGTCAATGGATATTTCAAATAATCTAAATAATGTTGCTTTTCTTGGAAAATTTAGAAACCCGTGTTTTTTCCTTCACTAAAGCATTGATTTTCCTGTTTACTTGTTTTGAAAGCACAAAATACAACCCTACTTTCTTTGGATGCTATTGTTTCAAATATTATGGATTTTATCTTTGGGAAAGTCTATTAAAACCATCTCTATATTAATATTTAGGATTCCTAAAACTCAAATTTAAGAGTTTTCTCCTTGTCACTCTCTCTCCCTCCCTCTCCCTCCCTCTCCCTCTCTCTCGTCATCTCTCCCGCCCTCTCCCTCCCTATCCCTCTCTCCCTTCATCTCTCCCTCCCTTTCCCTCTCTCTCCCTCCATCACCCTCACCCTCTCTCTCTCCCTCTCCTTCAACCCCCTCTCTCCCTCACCATCACCATCATCCTCTCCCTCACCATCACCCTTACCCTCACCCCCTCTCTCTCCCCTGACCTTCAACCTCACCCTTTCCCCCTCCTTTCCTCCCCTCTCCCCCAACCCCACTCCCACTCTCACTCCCTCACCCACTCCCTGTCCTTCACACCCTCTCTCCCTCTCCCTCCCTAACCCTTATCCTCACCCCTCTCTCCCTCCCCTCTCCTCCTCCCTCACCCTCATCCTCATCCTCACCCTCATCCTCACCCTAACCCTCACCCTCACCCTCACCCTCACCCGCTCTTTCACCCTTTCCCATGCCCTCACCCTCACCCTCACCCTCACCCTC
>CM021100.1:489200502-489229968 GCA_007115665.2 Sequoiadendron giganteum | reverse complement strand
AAACCAATTTTTTTTTTTTTATAAAGTGCATTTAACATACACATTCACTTACTACTCAACAACAACCTCTAAGACTACAAGGTTAGGAAGGCTACAAGGTTAGGATTACTTAGACCCACACATACATATTACATATAACCATAGCATTATGAACTTTATGAAATAGACATCATACATCATAAGAATACCACATAACCTAATAAGATAATCAACCAAGATACAATCTCATAAACATTATCTTAATCCAATAGTTACATCACTCATTCCCAGAATGAGGCAATAGTACATAAGGTTACAATTACAAAATTTCACCTCATAAACATAAGAGGGATAAAATAACTTATACAAACTGAAATATTACAAAGCAAGAATAACACAAGAACTCGAGTCGTTCATCTGGATATCTCGCCACCAAGTACTGAAGATAGATGGGGACCCAATGGTTTTGGTGCATGTTCCACCCAACCAAGTGGTACCTGAAGGCCCACCCCCCATGCTAGGAGATAGTAACAATGTAACATAGACAAAGATCTAAAATCCACTAACCAAAGGCAGACTCATACTGACTCAACTGACATAACCAAACAAATGCCATAAATAAGTACAAATCCAGAACAACTCAAGTACAACATTCACATCACTGACATAGGTCACATTGCTTCCAGACATAAAGTAGATCAGGTATGTTCACAGAACCATACATATAAAACAATTAACAACAGTTGTCCTAGATAGAGTGTCATTGCATAGTAGTCATGAGATCTCCTCTAGGCATCCTTCATAGGCTCCAGTAATCCTGGTGGCCTCAACCGAATCCCGACACTCATACTCACTCATGCGGCATCAAATACCTCTCGTACTAACAAGATAAATGACTATGCCATTCCAGGCCTTCTCACTCATCCCAAGTCTATACGAGCCCTTGTGTCTATGAGTGAGGATTAAATTATCTTGATTAGTGTGAACTGCATCCTAATCATTTAAGTACATTAATTTAATTATCACTTGATTAACTCACTTCTGAAGGTTACCCGGTTTACCACTTTGGGCTCCGACCCCTAAAAAAAGCCACTCTTCTATTCGACAACACACACCCAAATAATCCACCAAGGGAAACACAAGTGCATAATAACTAGGCATCATAATCCACTCCAAAACAATGAGGAAACAAAAGATAGAACTCACTCCAAACATCTTGGAGGCAACAATCACATAGTCCACTCCTTTCACAGGAGGTACAAAAGATCCCCGTTCAAGGAAACTGAGTAAACTGAAAAGACGCCATGCACTACCCAAGGAAAAACAATTGGATGACATAAAGGTTCAACAACCCTCATCCTCTAATTTCTCCTGGAAGACTTATAATTTAGAACTAACACTAAATCCCAAAACCAACAATACAACTTGACAACATAGCAACAAAAACATTCAAGTCATTAATCAAATCTAATATTTGGATTTCCTAAATCCATACTCATTCAATAGGTAGTGTTGAAAAAGTCAAAGACACGATAACTAGATCATCTAAAATAATCATAACCCCTATTGCCCTTTTCATTATTGGAAATCTAAAACAATTAAACTTACTTCCCTTTACTGAATACAGAGAATTAAATCCTTTAAGATAATCATGAGGAAGATACTACTTTTGGATATACTAAATCCATATCTCTTTCATAATCCAATCACAATGATTCAATTAATCTAAATAGAAATTAATAAATAATATAATTGATTGCCTCATCAATAAAATAACTTCTTAATTTACTTTTAAATCGACACAAATGCATGCAAGTAAACTCTTTCCATTTCCTAACCAAATCTTACATTTCATTCAATTTCCTATTTAGAACATGCAATCACTTTAATATAATAAAATATCGTTTCTCTACCCATTTACCCAAATACACTAATCAATCCATTTTAAATCTCTATTCAATTTCCTATTTAGAACATGCGATCTCTTTAATATAATAAAATATCGTTTCTCTATCCACTTACCCATATACATTAATCAATCCATTTTAAATCTCTATTCAATAATATATTGCATACATCTTATTAAAATGAAATATGATAATAAATTTACCCTTAACATATTTTTATATGCTCCATATTATATATACACCAAACATATATATTAATAAACTCAATTATAAAGATTCTTTAATATTTCAATCACAACAATGAATTTGCTCTATGGAACTAAACATAATAACTATTGCCCTTTCAAAATTAATTGAAAAAAAAACTAAATAAGTTCCTTTATAATAAAGGATAGACTAGTTCAAATAATTTAAGTCGAATCCATTGTTTTCCTTTAAAATTAACATAAATCTTCTACAATAATTCTTTTCAATTTCCTAACCCAAACCTTATATTTCTTCTAGTTTTCCAAAAACACCCTATGTTAATCTCATCTAAAAGTTTCCCTTTCCAAACTCTTATTACATACATCCATTTATTCAAACCATAAAATATACATTCTCAACAAAAAAATTATTCAAATAGAAAATGATTAAATTAAAATAATTAATTGTCTCTTCATAATAATCAATTCCTGAATTTACTTTTAAACAACACAATCCCATGCACTACCAAGAGAATTCACAATAGGTTGACATCATAACGACAACCTTCACAAACAACAGACCATCTGGAAGACTTATAAACTAACAGGTATTCAACCCATTCTCAAAGCATAAACACGAAAGACATAATCATTGAAAGCAATAGAAGAACCTACATTTGGATACTCTAAATCCATTTCTCATTTCATTACGTAGTTCGTTATATCGATAAAACTAAATTAAGAATTCATCTCTTCAGATAGGGGAGAAACTACACTAATATTTTATTCTCTAATTGCTCTTAAAAAAATAAGTATTTTCAACTGTAACTCAAAATATTTCACTTTAAATTAAATAACCAATTGCCCTTGCAAATTAGATCATTATAAAATTAATCAAATTAACATTTGATCTCTTCCATAACTTAGTGTTAAAATAAGATCAATATTTGGACTATAACCCAATATCATATATATATTTTTCCAATTAAATCAAATTAATAATTGGACCTTTTACACATGAATTTAAATTCCACAATTAAATTTTAAATTATGCATTCTTTAAATCAAATATTTAACTCCTTCAATTAAACTTTAACATGCCATTTTAAAATAAACAATAATTTCCCCATACATTTATAATTTTAATTCCACTAATCTTATATACAAATTTTATTTAAAATAATATAAATAAATATAATTCTTTAATATTATATATTATAATATAAAATATTATTAAATAATATTTTAATATTATAATAACAATACATAAAATATTAATATTTATAAATATCAATTTATTATTATTTTATTATCAGAGTAGCCATGGGAAAATAACTTAACAGCAGTCTCGTGTTCCAAGCATAACTCAAAAACTGCGATCTGGGTATTTACGATTTTTAACAGGGATAAGAAAATTCCAAGATGCAGAAACCCTTTAAATTTCCTGACAACTTAGTTTGCGTAAGTGGAGTTATATGCGACACAACCAGACCATTTTACCATGAAAAATATAACTACCCTACGGATTTTATAATCCGATTTTTAATAATAAACAGAGGGATTCATTTTCTAAAAACATTCTAAATGCATTGTTCAATCTCTATGTTTGATTTCAATAACAACATAATCGATTTCCCCAAATAATTTAAATTCAATTGAGGTTTTCACAATTTTCACTCAAGAATTTTCACAAGCAAAGGCTGTAAATTTATTTAATTCTTTTCTTCTAATATCAAATTTATTCTCTAAAATAGATTTAACAAACAAATCTTTAATCAATACTATTTTTAAAAAAATCAAGAACAATAAAACACAAAGAGGAAAACCTCGTACAAGAAGCTACAGGTAGAGATGAATTTCTGATGCAAGCCTCCTCCAAAATTTTTCTAAATCTTCTTCAATCCTCTAATGAATCCAATCCAAAACCCAACAAATGCAAACAATATTTCTTTCAATCAATTCTACAATCAAAACTTTCTTCAAACCTTTCTTGCCCAATTTTTCAAAATTTCTTCTCTGCTGTAAAAATGTATTTTTTTTCTAAAACTTTTTTTCCCTCCCTAAAATTAAAACATGAATTCTTTATAAAACAAAAATACCTAATACAACCCTAATTCACATTACATTTAAATTAGATATTTCAATTTCAATTTCAATTTCAAATTTCAAATTTCAATTTCAATTTTAATTTCAATTTCAATTTCAATTTTCGAAAACCCACTTTCAATTTAAAATGCAATTTCAAATAATAAATTTATTTCCAAAGTTGCAACTAATTTCCCAAATAAACATTTAATTACAATTTCTAATTTAATTCCCACACGTTGAAATTAAATTCCAAAATTAATTTTAATTATTTTATTTCCTTTCATTCTCTTGCATCACGTTTAATTAATTAATTTAATTATTTAATAACTAAATTCAACCCCCTTGGATTAAATTTAATTAATTAAATAATTTAAATATAATTAATTAATTTAAATATAAACTTTTATCCACATTGCATTATTTAAATTAAATAACCATCAACATGATTTAAATGCAATTATTCTAAATATCTATTTCCAAATCAAGAATCCTTCAGAATTAAATAACATTAAAACAAGACAGACAATGACTCGACACACCCGACTAATGACACACTAAGGCTAGGGTGTAAACTTGACACATGTTACCTAGCTACTATCTCCCGTTCAACTTAACCGTGGATCGACACACTCAAACCTGTGAAACTAGGTGGAGTCGATATCATGTACCTGCAATCCTGAAAACAAGTAAACAACATCATACAATATATCCAACATATAATACACGGTGCGAAGAAGAAATTACGGATTCGTAGGGCGCTTGCAAGCGAGTGATACGAACCCATCCTCTTCACCAATACACTCATCGAAACTAACACTTCCATCATAATCCAGTAATCTCATAATAACATCTCATGTTAACTCTACAACATCATTAATCCATAATGCATGTGAAATAATAATCAGATAGCTACATCCCACAATAATACTTGTCGCTCAATAGTAGCAATCAAAACATCATAACAAAATGTATCCAGTATCAAAGTAACTGCAACCAAACATAACATAAAGCAACTTGAACAAGAAACAAAACGAAGGGGTATTACACTTCATGTTTATCACCTTGTTCAACAAAGCTTCCTTTTCACACTGGATCAAACTATTCATCAGTAACACATAATGGTGAGCTCTTTTTCTTGGTAGACATCCACAGCTATGAGGTTCCTAAAGATAACAGGGACATGATGGATGGAACTCCGTTGTAGGACTTAAAATTCATTCCATTCTTGTGTAATTATGTTGTAGAAGCTATGAGGTAGATGGGTAATTAGAAATATGTGCAGATAAAATCTACATGGGGAGGTAAAGGACATGAACTGAATGTAAAGAAGCAGGGATATGAATATACAACTCTAATATCAGTGCCCATTCCACAAACCACAAACATCAACATAAATGTGATGAGAAACTCCAAAACAAAGGACTGTAAATTTGATCGAGAAGACACAGTTGCTGGAATGTGTACAATATTTCCAAACACCAAACTGAGAGAAAATCCAACAGTAATTGACCCAACAACTTGGGCTACTATGTACCCTAAGAGCAAATCCAATAGTAATTCACCGAACAACTGGAGCTGCTATGTACCCTGGAATCGGTGATTTCAATGCAATTATAAAACACAATGTCAATTCAAGCATAGCCATATTAACACCCAATGTCAATTCAAGCACAAACATGTATTCATATCTTAATAGGAATTCCATATGGTTTATAAGAATGGCTAAATTTGAGAAGCTAGCATACCTATATTAAAACCCAATGTCAATTCAAGCATAACCATATATTGAAATCAATACAGGAATTCCATACGATTGATAGGAATGGCTAAATTTCAGAAGCCAACAATACCCAAATGAAAAATATTGCATACAGACCTCCAGGGTTGAAGTGAGCCCCAGAGATATGACCAGCAGAATAGATCAATGCCATCACTACTATCCCCCACGCAATTGACACCCCAAGATGAGTTATGGAGCCATCAGTTTGCCTGTCAAAAAGAATAGCACCACATCCTATAAAGATCATGAAGAATGTTACTATAATTTCTGCTCCAACGTTCAATCATGGAAAATCAATATATAAGAATTAGAATTCACTTACGATACTGAAATGGAAGAATTAAGGACAATATTGAAGAAAATTTTAGTTAAAAGACAGTCAAGAAGAGAAAAAAATGGGAGAAGGATCACCCCTAATAGCTCTTCTAAACATGGGTCTCTAAATCCAATAATTAACCTTACATCTCATGAAGGACTTAATCTATTTAAAAGAATAACCTCTGTGAGGTAGTTCGGAAATTAGATCTAATAGAACGTAACTTCCTTTAATATTATTAAGAAATAATAAATTGAACTTACTGAAATAGAGAGATTTGCGTATGGTGAAACAAAGAAATCTGCTATAAATTTAAAGAAGAGACAAAAACCTAGAGCGCGAGATTATTGATCAACTGTTGAATCTAATATCTTTTCTCTGTAATGCTTTTGATGCCCTTATCTTTAATGATCTTTCCAAAATCATAACCTCGTTAAGAACCCAACCTTTCTCCTTTGTTTTTAATCGATCTGTCTTGATTTGGGAATTCTTCTTAACGATCCCTGACTTAGATATCTCTGATTACCCATCAACCTTCTAGATGGTGATTTCCTTGGCTACCTTCTTACACCTTTCTTTATCTCCATTAAAGGGACCTTATTTTCAATAAAAAAATACGATCGAGGCTCCATTATGATTCATCATCGAGAAGCCGAAGAGTCTCTATAATGAAGAGAGATACAAGGATTGCTTCTCGAGGCACATCTTTGTTTAAGGACACAAGAATAAATCTTTCTTAACTAATTATCATATAGCACTAAATCTGCTACCTCTAATTCCTATTCTTTCACATCTTTGTTCAAGCCCTTGAGATAACTCAGTACCCTATTTTTGGACACTCCTCCAATAGTTAATTTAGCTGGCATCTATCTAGATGCTCCTCCTACCAACTAACTAAATTTAAAAATTTTGTGTTCAAATCTCCGACGGTCTGAATTTGGATCTAGAAATGTTATTTTAGAATAACTAAAATTTATAGAATTTTTAAGATAACTATAATAATATATTTTTAATAAATGCAATCAAATTATTTTAGGAAGAGCTATTTTATAGTTTCAACTTTAAAAAAAATAGATGTTTGTTATATCTTAGCTTTTATTTAAATTTAGATGATTATGGTATGAGATTTCGTGATGTCAATGTAGAATGTCTTTTAGTTCAATAAAGCATTAGAAATAAATTAAATTGAATTGTGTTTATAATTTTGGTTATTGAAATAAATATAATTGATAAGTATACAATTAATTTAAATTATTTAGTTAGGATAGAGTACTGAAATAAATGTCGACATAAAACAAACAATTAGAGGCACTTAACTTGAAAATTAATAATAGACTTGATTGGTGTAGATGTAATATTTAATCAACTTATCACTATCTAAAATTTTATGCCTTAAGTTTGTTGATATTCTTATAATTTATATGGTTATGCAATCATAAGCTAATAAAAACTAGCTATATATAACCCGTATATACTGATAAACTTATGCAATCATAACCTACATGAAATGACTTTGTTCTCAAATCACTAAAGATAGATCCCTAGTTATATTACGATGTTATAGGTGTGAAAAAAATATTCATACTCCTACACTATTGTTTTATTCTTTATTTTATGGATGTGAGATTTGTAAATGGTTCTAGCTCAATGTTTTTCTATTGTGCAATAGAGTCACAATAGACTAAGAAGAGAAAGAAAAGGAAAAGAAGAGTATGTATTTGTGCATTTACACACAATAATGATCATGATCTCTAGTAATAGAGAATACTTAGTAATCCCAAAGACTGTTGTATATCCTTACATAAAGTTAGGAAAATATTTACAAGCATTCTAATGTTTTTAGAATGCTATTGCATTCATCTAATTGAGCATTACATTCATGCCAACAAATGCTAGAAAGGAAATTTCATCACTATGACTAAGAAATATTGTTGAATACATACTTAATTCCATTGACATATTCTTTCAAATAAAATATATTACAATACTAGTTTTCTTCTATTCCACAAGTCTATAATCCTTTAGCAAACTAGACTTAGCATTGATGGATTCCTTGCAACTTGGCATCTAGAGACCACACCACAACCAACCTTTAGAAATGACTCAAAATTTTGATTATCAGTAGCAAGGCATTAACCCTAATCTTCACCATTCATAGTTTAAATGCATGGTCCAAGTTAAATTGCACCCAAAATAAACACTTTAGATCAATGGAGATAATCTACAATCAATTCTAGTAGCTAGATGACTATGCCATTATTATTCATAGCTAGAGTGAGTGGAAAATATACATACAATTTTTTCCTGCATATGTTCTCACCTTCTATGAAAATTTGAGCCCAATTCGAATGTTAAAATCATCTTTCAGGGAAAATCAACACCTGTTTGGATGTGGGATTTTTCCCTTTAGTAGGATTATGATATTTTATTTATTGCTTTTGAAGAATGAGATTAATATTTTTGGGATGTAGATATATTTTGACATCTTTACAAATTCAGTGATATCCCATCAACCATCAAATCTCTGTAAAATTTCTTAGTGAAGTACAATGAAAAACTTTAGGATGTAGCATAAAAATGGCATGCACTAGGCTATGCAAAATAACACCTTTTTCTCAAGATATATCTTGATACTTCAAATATTTCTACTAAAATTCATCTTGCAAGACTTTGGCCGCCATTAGGACATATCATATCACCTTCAAAACTCACACAAAAAATTAATTATTTCTTTCCATGGATCATGGTTCCTTTTTTCCTATCATTGAGGCTTGAAAATGACCTAGGAACCCTCTGTTGATGGTTCCATGTGAACTAGGAATGAATGGTTCTTGGTTCCTATGGAACCTTGTGTAATGCCCATAATTTTACACTAGAAAAAAAACCAACTAATTTTTTTAAATACATTAATTAAGATAATTAACATTCTAAACATTGGAAGAGTAGGAGTTAAGTGAACATCATTCGATTTCAATGCTAACCAAATTTGATCTTATTAAACTGGAGGAATAACTCAAGGTTTTATCAAACTATAAGGATTTGTCTGCCGACTCTTGAAATCAAGTGTAAGGGTGTTTGATTTAACTTATTTTAATATCTTTGATAAAATAGGGTGTTCAATAATGTCACCATACATGAGATTATTATTGCATTTGAATCCTGACCCAAACACCTCACTAAGGTCGCATATCATCATGACTTCATCAATTAGATTTACTATAGAGTAGATAACCTTGATATAATAGTTTTAGTTTTTATGCAACTTATATATTATACATTGTTTCTATGAAATAAATTTTAAAGTTGTAAAATATTAAAAATAACACTTACAAATAAATATATTTTAATTCATATACATATTATTAATTTCCAAATGATAAAAAAAAAAAAAAACAAATAAAGAAATACTAACTTTTTAAGAACTATATTCGATGGACTTTATCAAAATATTCTTATTTAGAACATTAGAATCTTTCCTATGGGTATGGAAATATATTCCCCTCTCTTTAAGGAGAAATTGTAATCTAGGAATTTCTAGAATACCTTTTAAATACTAAAGTGGCTTTTCATGGTGGTAGGTGGAGCCCTCAATGGAAATTTTATTTTTATTGTCTTGCAATGCAAAGAAGGAAATACTAGACTTGCTTGTAAATAAATGAAATATTTAATATTTTTCTTTTTATCTTCCCTTATCTATGACACGAAACACTAGACATGCTTGCAAATGAATGAAATATTTAATACTATTCTTTTTATCTTCTTTTATGTCTTGTCATAGATTTAAATCCCTGGTCTTCTATGTCAAGAATGAAACATTAGACTTGTAAGTTGACTGCAAATGAATGAAATATTTAATATTGTTCTTTTTATCTTCGTTGATCTCTTGTCATAGATTTAAATCCCTCAATCTGCATTAATTGTTAAGAGCCACATTTTTGCTTATCCAAAACATTAAAAGATTATATATTATTTATTATTAGTTTATTATTAAAATATAAATATTTATGTATATGAATAATAATGTAGATATATAGAATCATTTTGATATAAATATTTATTTTTCATATTTTTTAGCAACATTATTATATAATCTACATTTAAATCTTCTAATCTAAATATTAATGATTCTTTTATTATTTAACTCAAGAATAAAATTTGTATTTAGTTACAATGTATTCATTAGTAGAATACTGATGTTAAAAACTAAATTACAATAAAATTTATTAAAGAATTTAACATTAAATAATGTTATTTTGACTAGTTACTCACCCTACTAATAGTACTTTTATTATTCAATTCTTGATTCTAGATTATTTTACCAATGAAACCAAAATATTATCATTTTTAATATAGGGAAATTTTTTCCAATATCCTTTTATTGACCATAATTTTAAATTTATTTATTTTTGTGATTCTTTGCATCTTAATAGTTTAACTTGTTAATAGGATCAAAATATTATTTAGTTTTATATTAATGCCAATGTTGCATTTAAAATTTCAATTGGATTTTTCCTACAATTTCTCCCTCTACTCCATAAATTAATTTACCAAAATGTTATTTACAAAAACTACCATTATAAAATAATATTACATCAGTAATTTCTATGATAAAGATTTCTACATTATTTATTATGGAAAAGTAAGGTAATTCCTCCTTCCATTTATGTTCTATATATCAATATATCATTCTCACCATTAGTTTTAACCCTATTACATAATTAAAAAGAAGAAGAAGAAACAAGAGTTGATTAATAACGCCAACAAAATATTATTAAAGATTAACACCCAAAATTATGTTACCTTATTTGTAAAGCTCCACTTTGCTACAACTATGGTGATGCAAACATATTTAAGAATTGTTTTACTAAATCATTTATTTCACCCACCAAAATTTATTATACATTACTATAAGTTAATCTCCATTACTCTCCTCACTGGTAGGCAAGTATATGATAACTGGCAGTTTTATTATTTTATATAATTACTATTATTATTATTATTTCAACCACTCAAATCTCAATAGTTTTTTCTTTTTACTCCATCAACTTAAACAATATTACTATGTATTATTATTTCTTTCTTGATGAGCTCTGTTTATATAAGAAACTTCATTTACAAATATTTACAAATATTTATATTTGTAAATGAGGTTTCCTATATATTTAACACAACTCATCAAGAAATAAATAGAAATAATTGGAAATATAATTTTTGCTTACCAAAAGTTATTTTGTTACATCCATCATCAAATTAAGAAAAGAATGGGCAAATCACATCAATATGCTTTCATTAATTTATCATGTAAAGTTTATAGAAATTTTTATTGAAATGGCTCTATAATATTTGCAAATCTGTATGAAAATAATTTCATGTGGGCATTGGGTTCAATCCTTATATATAACAACAACCACTACATCTTTCTACCTACTGTTACCAACAATCAATCATCCTATTTTTTGAAATATTCACTTTCAAATAATGTATCAAATTTTTTTTGCAATTCAACAGGTTGTATTTTTTAAGATTGGCCTCAAATCGTGGTAGATTAAGATTTTGGTAAAGTTTTATGGGCTCTTGGTGAAACTTTTAGTGTTGAACAATGAATGTATATTATAAAATTACCAACCAACTTTTTGTATAATACTTACCCTATTGATATTTAAGAAATCTTTCTTGAAACAATGGTAAAATTGTAGAAGTTTTAGAAAATTTATTTACATGTAATAAATAGATCTATTTCACCATTTTCTCTCGTTTTCTTAGACATAACAGGCCTGTACCAGCTAAGCAAGGATGCACCTCACTCAAAATATGATTTCCCTTAACCAATTGATAATGGAGATACAACCTTCTATATTCTTTTATGGGTAAACCAGGCCATTCAATATTTTGTAATTGTCTAATTTTGTTTAATTATTTTCATCTTTAAAAAAAAAAAAAAGAAAATTATAAGATTGATGAAACTATCAATATGCTTCTACTATATTCGTTAATATGTTTTTAGACTTTTTTTTTAAACACTGTTTATAATATGAGTGTTGCAAAACTATTTAGAATATGACATAAATTGTATAATTATAAATAAATATATTATCAAATAATAAATATACATAAATATCAAATATATTAATTTTCAAACTGACCTATCAATTGATCTTATTTGACCTTCCACACCTCTTCAATGTACCCATTGCACACCATGGTGTGATTACTATTATAAAATATTATATAATAATCTTTAATTGTCTTAAATTAAGACAATAAAAAAAAGTTTTTCTTACAATAAATTTGTATTTCCCTCCCTAAATATTCGGCATGCATTTTGACAAGCATTTTACCTTTTTACGAAACTTCAAACAGGGGTTTTCCACATTAGAAATAACAAGTGGCTTTTCAGAAAAGTCTATGATCTTGGGCAAGCGACAACAATAAGGATCTTGAACAAATGACAACATTCAGTAGTAGACCACGTGTGACCTACATTTTTGTATTTTTTATTCTATTTCATAGAAATGCAAGCCATCCTTTCTCAAATGAACTCTATGATTGTTGGATTTGATTGAGTGGTGTCCAAAATTCATTGTTTAGTCACCAAGGCAGTAATCTCTTGTTAATTTAGAAAGAATGTTGTGGGTAGAAAAAAATGATCACCCCCTTGATGGATATTATCTCTTGGACTTATTATAGCATAAATTTATCACAAATTTTAATTTTGGATTGAAGCTTTGTAGCCTTCTATCATCATTCTACACTTGTTTCCATCAATACTAGTATCAATTTTCTATTTATTGATAAAAATATAAACTTGAGATTCATATTTGAGTTCAGTTATGAGTTTCCGATAAGATCTTGGAGAGTTGTTCTTTTGTGTATTGTGACTTGTCAGAAGTGTTTAGTATAATATTGTAAGGATTTCTTATTTTGGTCTTAGTCTTGAGTTCTATATGGAAGGTTTAGCCTCACCAGAGTTTTACATTTCTTATTTCGAGTATTAACAGTTTAGTGTATCTAT
Organism: Sequoiadendron giganteum; assembly: GCA_007115665.2. Classification (NCBI taxonomy): domain Eukaryota; kingdom Viridiplantae; phylum Streptophyta; class Pinopsida; order Cupressales; family Cupressaceae; genus Sequoiadendron; species Sequoiadendron giganteum. Next base: position 489,216,701 of record CM021100.1, on the reverse strand, counting down.
TTTATTGCATGTTGAGATTTTGCACTATTTTGGGCATATCTTGTTCCCCTAGGAGTGATGAGGAGTTTGGTGTGGATTGTGGGAATGAATGATGATTTGAGGCATTCAGACATTTTCTAGTTATATTTGGACTATGAATGTAATTGTCATTTTGAATCTAATATTCCACATCCTTCAAGCACATCAAGGAATTTGGCAAAAGGTCTAGAAATTTGGCTTCACACCTGTCAGTAGCATTTTGATTAGAAGTATCTAATGGAAACAAAAATAAAACACATCTTGTAGGCATGGAATTCTAATTTTGTTTCAATACTCAATTGAATGAACAAAGACCCACAATTATTTCCTACATCTATACAATTCTCGGCATATAATTTATGTTGGGTAATTGGGTTTGATATACCTAACTAGCAAGAGAAATAAAAATCAAAAAAATATATATGATTAATGTTGCTTGTAATTGTAGCAAAGGCTAGGTTAAAAGGCTTAATTTAGTTTAATCACAAATTCTCTTCTAATTTTTCCAATGTTTGGTGATTAGATTGGGTTAGGTTTAAACTCAAAATTCTAATTTTTTTTTCCACAAAACTGGCAAGCCACTATAATTTTATTAATATTAATATATATTTTTACATAATGTTGGTTCACACGGATATACTGGTGGGAAAGAACCAACAGGAAAACCCCCAGTTATAGTTTGAGTAACTGATTTTTACAATTCGGCATTTAGACCAGTATAGTAAGATAGACTATTACAAAAGACTAATACCTTCCTGTTTCATCACTGGAGTGACCATATAAAAAAAGAGATAATAATGAAATTGAAATCTAAATAATTATTGTTAAAAGGGATAAGTATCCCATAATTTATGGTTTGAATCATGATGTAATTATTGTTGTTATATTATTATTCTTGCTCTACTTGTACAAGAAGATATATGGTTTTTCCTAAATATATTTATTTATAGGCATATTGTGTGTTTAATAGAGATTTTATTTAAGGCTCACGAGTCATATAAGAAATATTTTATCCAATTCAATGGTTTTGTGTGTTCTCTATAGGAGGGGTCTTAGTTTTATTTAATTTGTAGTTGCAAGTATCCACCCATAGTCCAGTAATAGAATTGGGAAAGGATTCGAAACTAAGAGGATTTTGACACATCTAAATATACATAATTTGTGTCACCTTCCCTATCTCTTCGCTCTAAGATAAATCTCTAACGGGAAAGAGTATGTCTTGAGTAGTAGTGGATCGAACGAAGATAAAGATTAAGAAGAGGGAGAATGTGATGCGGATATTTCTTTCACCATTTTCTTAAGCTCTGGAAAAAATTTTAATACTATATTGTTAGGTGTGGATTTTAGGTAAGTTGTTGGTTATGTGTTTGTCCTTAATTCCTTCAAATTTGTAGTGGAATATTTGTAGATACTTGCTGCTATCTTTCACTATATTTTTTTTTCTATCAAATATGATTATAAGAAATAAATTACAATAACATTCAATAATAACCAACTGGTCATCGGACTCTATGAATACTTCCTAAGCCAATTCCTACCTTTTTTGTAAGAGTGATGCAAACTTTAGTATTGTAACCAGTATGTGTAAACTAAAAGAGTCAAGTTCTAAGATTTAGTTGTTCATCTAGATGGCTGAGTTGCAGAAAAATATGCTCATGAGTGTTTATAACTCTTGCAAACCCATTTACGGGTTTTGTCCCTTGTTCTTTCCCCTTTCTCGAACGTACTAAACTTCTAATTTTGGATGGGGGATGTGAATGTTATGATAGTTTTAACATTGACCTTTCTGCTGCAATCTGTAGATTGAAAGATGTGAATTTCTTTATATGATGTAAATTTGGAAATGTAATGGTTACTATCATTATCTAAGAGTGTATATTATGAATACAAATAAATTTAATTTTTTAATAGTATTCATTGGATTCTCAGAAAAGTTATAGGATTGGGAAGTCATAAATAAGGAATAAGTCCTTTAATTTCGTCAATCACATAGTAGTGAGTGGATTTAGGAAACTTGTTAGAAACAAAGTAGCCTTCTTGGTGTGCCTTTCAATAAAGGTCATTACCTTGGAGTTTTATTATTGGAGCCAAAGTCAACATGGGCTTTGTCTCTTTGGATATTATTTAGCCATCTTGTAAAATGTCTAGATATGATAAGGAGATGATCAGATTTTTTGTTAGAGATATTACTTGTCATCAAATTGATATTGTAAATGAATTTCTCGATCCAAAAATTGTTAGCTCCTAAAGTTGCACCCTGGTTAAGCTCTAAAACTTAATGCTTTGGAGGAACATGGGATCATTTGAAGGCTATGGGTCATGTAAAATTGAAATGAACCTCCAGATAGGCCGGCTTCCTAGCTCGTAATGTCCTCTAAACTACTGATATGATGGGAAAAAGGGGGAAATATTACATAAAATGAAATACTAATGTAAATGAAGTGATATACGAAAGCTAATGGTAAAAACATGATCACAGAATACTGACACAAAATGATCAGAACTTTGATGTAGCTAAGTATGTAATATTCATTGTTGTATGTTGATGCATAAATATTTTACTAATAGGCTTATATATAGAAATTTGCATAAAAAGGAAGTCAACTTCACATTTTAAAAAAATAACATGCACCAAATTGACACAATTAGTAACCTGCATGAATAAACTAGTTGTAGAAAGGTATGAGCCTATGAGACAAATCTGTGAGGAAAGTAATTTCATTGTTAACTTGATTAATCACTTCGCATACACAAATTTGCAAGAATGAAAAGAAAAGAAATGAATCTCCAGTAATAATAAAGGTCTCCACTGTGAATCGTATTCAAAAAATTGAGTTACAAAACATGTCAAAAATTCACAATGGACTGTAAAAGTCACTCCAAGCTAAAATCTCCATATCAAGAACTGACTTACAAAATGAGTCCAAAATGACTAAGTACCAAAACTTTTCCCTCCAAAAACCACCTATAAAGGAACTAGAAAAATTGTTTGGGTTGGATGAACTCCAAAAGCCTAAAATCTAGGACCTAAATCATCTCCAAAAGGGGCTTCAAATGTGAGAAAATTCAAACATGAATTAGTCTACCAAGATGAGCACTCGTAATGGCTCCGAAATTCCCTCCAAAATCTATAAAGAGTTAAAAAGCAGCTCCAATATTTGTGGCATATGTTTGTAAACAACTTTCAACCTCCCTACAAGCCCTCAAAAAGCATAAATATACATGAAAGAGTCTCACTTGAGCAAACATAAAGGTATAAAAGAATAGTTCCTAGATATCCTCAACAAAGTAAGATCAAGTCAAAACAAACCCTATAACCTCTACTAAATCAGCCACATCATTGTTTGCATTAAAAGACATAACAATAAGGAATGAAGGCTTATAAAACACCTTAATCCTGTTTGTTACATGTAAGCATGAATGCAAAACATAAAATACTACTTTACCACAATTGACCATAAAGGAACAATAATAAGTCAATGTACGATTCTAAGTGGCATTAAGCTCTCCTCAACATTCTCCATCATGTTTGGTAATGTGGCAATTCGGTGGCTCCTTGTTTGATTTCTTCAACAATGTAAGGTGGTATTTATCTTCCATAAAAACTCTATATTCAAAATGCCTAAGTGCAAAAAGACTTACTAGTCGAATGCATAAGTCTAGGTAATACTTAGAGTATATTGGAAAATATACAAGGGCCATCATGGGTTTCAATTGTCATAACATATTTTAAAACAAATGCCACCAAAATTTAACTTAACTATGGTGGTGGAGATAGGGTTAGAAACCCTAAAGCAAAGTTTGAAACTTCCTTTCATTTCACATAAAACCAAGTGTTTTATGTGATTCTTCTGAGCTTCTCCTGGTGAAAAAATGGTGGATTTCTACATAAAAGAGACATGTCTTCTGGACAAAAACATGAACAAGCTGAAGGTAAGCCTTTTCCTGTTGCATTATTATATTTGTTGAGTATCGAATAGAAGAAATCTATTCTTCATGGCCAGGACCTCCTGCAGCTCCTTGATTCATGGCATTTCTCATCATGAAAAGATTTGATGTTTTTTTTTTTCTTTTTTTTCTGGCCACGGATCTCATTCTATGGTCGTCTATTCTTGCCTTTACTCTTGTATTCTCCTTTATGATTTCGTGTAGGTTTAATGGTTGTGACTTGTGCATTTTCATTAAGTGTAAAAGATACTACCTCCCTATCTTCTTTTCCTCATTTTTTGGTTTATGTTTCTTTTGGAAAGAAAAAGTATTAAGCATGACTATTATTCTACAAAAAACCCATGAGATCTTTTTCCTACTACAGGTATTCGAGGGTTTCACTCAAAAGCTCAAGGGTTTTCAGAAAAAATGGAAAAAAAACCAATCAGGGTTACTTTTAGGCCCGTGTCATGTACAAATTCTTGGACATTTTTGTAGTTTTTTATGGAGATCTCTCCTCACTATATATTGTATGCTACATTTTCCGGATATAAGACCCTAGCTCCTTTTTTAATCACATCAAATACTAGAAAAATGTATTGACAAGACTATTTGAAATGGCAACATTGATCAAATGAGATTACTTCTGAGAAAAAACCAAAAATAAACTCCTTCAGGAATTAATTCAAACTAAATTAATGCATTTTCTACATCACGAAAACTTTATTGAAGACTTCATGATTTAAACTATGCGAGGCTTTGAAGAAAAAAACTCTCATACATGGCCTTTAACCAATTCATTGTGGCTTTGCTTAGTAATGCACTTAAACTACATTCCACACAAGACTCTCATTGTAATATCACATGAATATTTCCTATTACTACTCTTGAAAGTTCAAGATAAACTGTCCTATTACTCTTCATAGAATAACCAAGATGACTATTCTTGCATAAAAGTATCAATCTTTGTCTTTTTAACAAAGATTATTAGTAGCTTGTATTTATAGACAAAACTATCCTAACAGGATATGCAAATCCCTAGGCTATCATGTACAATAGCTATCATCACTGTAACCTGACGCTACCTTCATGCAAATTATGCTCTCCCACATGTATGCATGGCCTCTATTTACTGGATTTCTAGGACTTACCCCAGTATTAGGACTGTTGCATTACCATGATAACAAATGCTCTATTATGAGAATAAAACAATGATCCCCATTTCCCGCCTCTAGCACATGAACAAAAACCATATTGGCAATCCAACTAGTCATTCATTTGCCCCAAAAAGCATTACTCTTGGGATGAAAACTAAAATATGCTTCTTTAATAAATTGATGATACCATGATTCATGTCACTGAGCCTTTGTTTCTTTTCTTTGTCATAAAATTACCATTTGATTCTTGGCATTGTTAAAGGAAAACATGCTGCCTCTTTTTGCGAGGTAATCACTATTTAAAATTAAACATCGAGCCTTCTCTATGCATAAAGAACCTTGAAGTATGTGAAATTTTTGTTGTAGTATTGAAATTTATTATTGTGAAAGAACATTGTACTCTCTTTTGCATTATGATTATGAATTTATCATGATTGATATTAACTATTTTACAATATAATATCATATGCACTTAGAATATTCAAACATTTCTATGAGCTGGGCTCAACCCTTATGGGAGCTACATTCACCCCACCCATAATATAACTTGATGAAGCTGATGAATCACTCAGAAATACTTTTTCACTTAGATATGCACATGAAGCAAACAATGTTAAAAATAAATAAATGCATACCCTAAGTGTGTAATATTCTTCTTTTTTGGTTTTTATGGACACTTAGGACAGGCATTGCATTTTATGTACATAGAAATTAGCATATGCATGTATGGGTAGGTGGGCATGTCCAGAATGCAACCTTTCATTGCCTATAACCTAATGTTCTAACTCATTTCTTTACCCAATGTAGGTAACCTGACACAAGGAAACCTAGGGACCAAGGAGCAAGGAAAAGCCATCATACACCAGACACCATTGCAGAACCAATCATTTAGGAAATGACTAGTTATCTTCTTTACATGTTCATTTCTTTATCATTTACTCATTCTTGTATAGTTTAATTCCTATCTCTATCAAATGAGTAAGTCAGTCTCACAGCTTGCTGTGTGAGACACATGTTTATGATTACATTCAATAAGGTTACTTTTCATCAAAATATTGTAAAAATATTTTACGTTTCACTCAACTGTATGAATATAATAAATTTACGTTCTTGTTTTCTTGTAATCCAATAAAGTTGTTTCATTTATATAATTGAATGTAGTATAGAAGGTTTAAAAAAATGTACCATTTATCTTGAAACATAGATGGCTCTTCCTAATTGAGCCTATAGGTGAAAATCTGGTAACATTTTTAGCGACATCTACAAGATGTTTTCCTGTTAAACATCAAAGACCAGTGACCTAGACTCATCCATTGGGCATGGAGTCATTAGGAAAACTCAGAAACAGACCTAGAGAAACTGCACATGGCTATAACTCACTTTGTAACCTAGGGGAATAGATTAGGCTACCTGACACTTATTCAAAAGAGGAGAACTATAAAAAGGAAACTATCTAATTGGTGTATAATGTCAAGAGTTGGTGGCTCCACAGATAGAGGAAATCTTGCCTCTTTACCATAAACCAACATATATGGTGAGTTACCAATAGACCTTTTAGGAATAACTCTATCTGCCCAAAGTGCATACTTCAGATTTGTGTGCCAAGTCCTTTGATTATCCTCCAGGGTCCTCTTAATGATTATGATAAGATTCTTATTTGTACTTTCAGCTAAACCATTACCCTGAGGGTAATAATTTGAATATGTATTCAAATGAATTCCATGTTTAACAACCCAATCTTTAACTCTTAATCCCACAAATTTTAGAGTGTTATCAGATATAATAGAATGAGTAACCCCAAACCTTGCTACTATGTCATTATAGAAGTTCAATACAAAATATTAATTAGCTTCTTTCGAATCTAATTCCTCTATCCATCTTGTAAAATAGTCCGTAGCAATAATTATCCACCTCTGACCAGCACTGGAAGGTGGATTTATGGTTCTAATAAAGTCAATGTCCCATCTTATGAAGGGTTGTTCAACTTGAATCAGCTACAAAGGCATGGTTGGTAGCTTTTCCTTCCCTACAAATAATGAAGATTTAATACACTTCCTCACCCAAGCATGGACATATTTGAATAATTTGGGCTGGTAATATCCAACTCTCATTATCTTCCAAGCAATCTTCCTAGGAGCAAAAATACCTCCTAGAACTCCATCATGAAACTCATGAAGCACTCTTTTTGTTTGATCAGTATTAATACATCTCAATAGTACACCGTTAAGATCCTTTTTGAACAGAATATTATCCACCAGCACATATGGAATGGATTGTAATCTAAAGTATCTTCATTTAGCTTTATCTAAACCTAAAGGACACTCACCAGTTTGTAAAAAATGGGTCATATCTTGAAACCAACTTGTAACCAACACAGGTGTATCATCTCGAAGATTTTGAGGCTCACCAATATTAGCTAAAAAATATGTTTCTAATTATTTTTCATTCCTAGACCCTACAACAAGTTGCTCACAAAGACCCTTTCCTCTAACAAGTTTGGTAATCTTGATATCTACATCGTATTCCATCACTTTCATGATCCACCCAACCCTTTTCTCATTTAGATCTCTGCTCAACAAAAACTCCTTAATGCTTGGGTGTGTAACCATAATATGAATCTTATTCTTAGAGATCAAAGGCTTGAATTTATTCAAGCTTCTTATGACAACTAGGATATGTTTTTGTACAAATGTATATTTTTGTTCATAATCAACAAGGCCTTGACTAAAGAAGGCAATTGGCTACTCTAGATTATCATTGTTCTTCTAAACTAGCATGGTAGAAATAAAACTAATGCTACCAAAAGCATATAGAGTAAAGTCTTTAGAGAAATCTAGATTTACCAATGTTGGGGCTAATGCTAAGGCCTCCTTAATTGCTTCAAAGCTATTTTTGGCTTCTCTGGTCAAACTGAAAACTGTATTTTTCTAAAACATGGCAATCAATGGCTGTAATAAATTCAGAACATCAGGAATAAACCCTCTTATAAGATTGATTCTACCTGAAAAACTCTGCAACCCTTTCTTATGATTGGGTAATGATAGTTCAAGTATAGCTTTGACTCTTTCGGGATCAATAGTAACTCCCTGCTTTGACATTATGTGTCCCAATAGCTTACCATCATGAACTACAAAGATTATATTTTTTGGATTCAAGGATATTCCAAAATCCCTACATTTCTCAAACACTTGTTTTAGATGTGAAAGATGTTCCTCAACATTCTTTAAGAATACCGTAACATCATCCAGATAGATCAGCCCAATTTTATTGATTAAACTTTGGAATGCCATATCCATGGCTCTTTGAAATGTGGCCAATTGTTGGTTTTTTACCTCTATGATGTCATTTTCAATGAGGTCTTGGATTATGTTCTTAAGTTTTTGATATGACAAAATTTTATGTCCTTTACAATGGTGATAGTCATAGAAGGCATTATCATCCCACCATGATGGTTTAGACTAACCCGTATCATAATGCTTTACCTTATGAAGTTGGGGGACCTTAGACTACAATTTTTTTTTCAAGACAGACTCAATTGGTTCCTTGAAGGGAGTGTATTTTCATCTTGGTGGGAAATTTATTTGAGGTGCACATCCTTGGTTGTTTTGGATGGTGTTTGTTGTTTTCTCAAGGACATGTGGTGAATATATTGATGCATTAGGTCCTTTAAGGGTGATTGTGGGATTAATTTGGTGTATTTCCTTTGTGTCTAAAACTCCATAATTTGTATTGTGAGCCCGATACTTTTTTTTGTCATTTGAGGTACTTTGGGTGTTCTATTTTTTGTTGAGATTTTTAAGTTCCCCTTTTACAATCAATTTATTTTTGAGGGTAATGCCTTTCTCCACAATTTTATTGAATATAGTGCAATAATGGACTTGCAATTGGTATTTTAGTTTTGTGACCATGTTTTTAATGAATATGAAAACCCTTTTGTTTCTCAAGTATCTCAAAAGGACATCAACTAGCTAAAATTCTCCATCTTTGAAAAATGATATAAATGACTCATCTTTCTCTTGTTTTGTATGACACTTGATGTGGCTATGGTCACTTAATTTAAATGTTATAAGAAAAATGTGTCACAAATTTATCGGCTAGTTCATCCTATGTTCTTATGCTTGTAGGTAAGTGGGAAAACCATTTGAGTGTTTGTCTTGTGAGACTCCTTGGGAATAACCTCATGAGGTATGTATCTTCAGATGCGATGTCTATGCAGGCCATGTTAAATTCCCTCACATGTTAAATTGGACTCCCCTTTCCTCCATAATTGTGAGGAAATGGAGGCATGTATATACTCTTCTCAAAATGGTATGGACATAACACTCATGTTGAATAAGGTTTTTTTGTTGGTATTTGTATGATGTCGACTTCTCTTTGTAGCGTAAGAATTTGATTTGTCAGGACATCAAATTGAATCAATGTTGTGTCCATTGTGTTTGCAACTACATTATGATATGGTCCCATATTTGAGTCTTGCAATCCAATATTTTGGGTGGATAAATTGTTGTTGGTCCCAAATGTGTGTGTCAGGTTTTGGTTTTGAATGTTATGATCGAAGGACATAATTTGATTTGGTATGTTCACAGTCAAAATTGGAATATGGTTAATGTGTGGAGGATTCATATTAAATTGCATTTGTAGTGGGCTTGAACATATTTGAGAATGTGGATTTTGGGTACCATATTCTTAAAAACATTCCCTTGTGTGTCGTTCTATAAGAGAATACTTGTAAAAGGACCCTGTGATGATGTATTAGTTTTTAATTTGAAATTCATATTTGGTGTGGTGTTTCTCTATGGATTAGGTCCACTGATGTAAACCTTTCACATTTTGTTGTTTGACTTGTTTTTACCCATTGAAAGGGGATTGGATAATGAAGCACCCATAGAATTATATGATGTGCCAAATAGCTTAAATATTGTACTAGGGGTTTGTGTCATAGCTTGTGAGCCTTTTGTTCCAAATAGTGGAGCCACATTGCCCGTTGTGGTACTTTGTGATGTCCCTCCTAATCGAATGGTAGTATGTATTTGTGGGATAGTTTTATTAGGAATAGATGCATTGTTCCCTTGGTTTTGTGTAGTTTGATTGATTGATGTTTCAACTAGTGTGTTAACATCAAAACCATGAGGTTTTTTAACTCCACTTTGTAACAATTTTTGTAGGAATCATTGTGTGTCTTGTGCTACCATCTCATCTACAAACCATGCCACACTATGATCTTGAGTTGTTGCCTCAATCTCTTCTTTAGTTAGAGGTATTTGGATATCTTTTATTGTGAAAATTTCTAAAGGATTGGGAAATGATGATAATGCCATAGGTGTCCCATTGGATGAAGCCCTAAACTTCATGTTGCTAGTAGGACTAAAAAAGGGGTCTTCATTGGTATAGTCCATTTCTTTTCTTTTCATTTATAATCTCGTTTCGACCATATAAGACTTGAAAATTTGATGAATGGTATATGAAGTCTAATCATTGAAATGGTGGGACTAGGACTAAGTATGCAACTATGCTATGTTTTTTGGGTTTTCCAATGTATAATAAATTTCAAATGACGATGAAATTATGGCCAAGATTAAGGTACGAAGTGACAATAAATGAAGTTGAGATGTGGTAATGTCACTATGGTCCAAAATCTATGGTTTGACTAAGATTAAATTATGCAAATGTGATTTTGTGATGAAGGTTATGGTATGACCAAATTTATGATGTGAAGACTAAGCACTTTTATGGACCTAAGAAGATACTACTAAACAAACTAAGATAGTCCAAAGTACCAAATCTAATTATCAAGACCTTAAAAAGGACAAAGACTAAAGTGATGATGATTGAAAAAGTGGATGTCAAACTAGACTCATGAGTTTAAAGGACCAAATCAAATGAAAAAGATTGATTGATAAAGTGACAAGGTCAAGATAACCAAAATTTGTCAAAATGATCTATTCAAAAGTCTAATAAGCCTCCTAGTCTAGATTCTACAAAAGTGTATGCAACTAATGAGTGCCCCAAGGTTTGAATTAAGGTATATGCAGCTAATGAAATGGTAACCTTAATGAAATGGAATGAAATGAATGATCTAAAATGATAAATTTTGTTATCTAACGAGATTATTACAATCAGGAATTGATCCAAAATAAAACCACACTAGAATTTTTATCAACTAGGAAATGTTGTTCATGGTCTATCAAATGTGTTTTATTGTCTTTCATATGTGGTGCATAAGTTTCAAAAAAATTGGTGCTCTATTTTTTTGATTGTGGTTTATAGTTCGGAAGATGCGGTGAATAGTGTGTTTATCCCTAATTTGAATGTTTTTGATTGATTTTTTGTCTTGATTTTTTGTGAAATGTGATTTAAAACACAAGAAACAATCTGAAAACAAGTCTTAGCTATTGAGTGAATTTTTTTTTTGAGTGTTGTGTATGTTCAAGGTTTATTCATGTTGAAAATGAAGGTAAATTTGTAGCTTAAATTTTTTTAAATATGTGACTATAAATATAATTAAGTATTGTTTTTTAGAATTATTTGTCTATGATTAGTCTATCTAGATAAATTTTATCCTTTATACAAATAGATGCAAGATTGTAGAAGAATGAAAAAACATAAAAGTGACAGAACATATAAGTGCTTATATTATTTAACCTTACAATAATATTTTGCACTTGCTAGAATAAATATGAGATTATGAGCTTTGTAAACTCCTAAGAGTTGTCAATTACAAGAGAATAAAAATCCTCTCAAAAACCTACACCTACATTTGGAAAGTAGAGTTCCTCCATGTAAACACAAGACAAACAAAAGTGTTCCTAAAAGTTGGTGCCCTAAATTGAACACTTAACTGAACTTTGGTCAAGAAGATATCCTGTAAACTCCACCTCAAAGTTGTCACCCAAGAATGGACCCACTTAACTAAGCCGTTTAAATTTGTTCTCATGTAAAAGGTCTATCTGAAAGATGCCAACTTGGGCACCCAAGGTGGACCCAAGTCAATCTCTCTTAACTAAATCATATCTCTCCACCAATTTATGAAAAAAATATGCATGATTGATCATCACAACCTAATTGAAAGTATCCATCTATTATCTGTCATGCAACTAAATTCATTAGTCAAGTTAGCTAGTATACAACATAAAATAACTACATGCCCCTAAAGATAACTGAACCATAATTGAGCTGAACTAAATTCAACTGAATTGAATTCAATTGAATTAAACTAAACTAAACTAAACTAAAATTATATTGAACTTATACTAGACTGATAGTGCCACTTCACTCTTGTAAATATAAATCCCTAACTTTTATGAACCTAGATATGCATTACTGAAGTGTTATCAATCCTCCAAAGAATTAGCTAAAACAAGGTGGGTTCCACCTTCAATGTGGTGGTCCCATGTGCTCCTATTATTTAGGAACTCATCTTGGATGCCCCCACATGTTCCTATTATTTAGGAATAATTAAAAATGTCAATTTACATGTTCATTTCATTCGAATTTAATATCTTTCTAATCCTAGTGTTGGGAAACTCTTTCGAAGGACTTAGGAGATACATGAAATATGTTTAGGATTGCAATTAAATGAAATCCTATTCCTAATAATTCACCCCAATTTACACATGTCTAATCACAATTTTAAAATACTTCACACACATAAAACACTTCCTATTTGTAAGGTCAATGGCTAATGGCAACAAATCATAGGCCCAAAAATTAGAATCTCCTTCGACGCAAGTGGAGGGACACTTTTAGGGGTGTATGCAATATTGTATTTACAAGAGAGGATGGATAGGGGCCTCCAAGACTAGAAGGATGACCAAATCACCCTCTCATTGAAAAGCTACAAGTAAACAAGTAGCTTATGCCAAGTGACAAATTTTTGTCTCATTTCAAGGGAGCCATATGGTGAGTAACTTCAAGTTGTGATACTACACCTTTGCACTCAGAATGAAACCAATAAATAACTCAATCAATATGGGTGGGCCTCTAACTAATTGTCTTCTAGTCATTGCTTGGGGACTTGACACCTTGCAAGTTTCCAAAAATTCACTTAAGGATTTAACCAACCCTACTTGGGTACCTAGAATACCATGTGGGTACTTCCCTTTTGGATTGGCACTGCATCACAAAGTCTAACATTAGATTGTACTTGACTTTCATTCTACCCTTTTATATAGTAGCTCGAGGGAAAAATTGCTTTAGGTTGCCAATGAGTTCTCTATTAGGATGTGTCTCAATAGTAGATCCTTCTAAAGGAGTATAAAAAAGCGATACAAATACAATGATTTTGATCTCCAAGATCCTATAAAAATGTGAGGAGAGATAATACACATGTATTTTCTCACACTAGCAAATATTCATTAACCTTTGGAAAACAAAATGTGTCGTGTGAAAATGAAAGTTTTGAGAAGTATTTTTTATTCCCAAGATCATATAACCTATGATTGAAGAGCATACACACCTTAAAACACAAAAAAATTTACAATATAAAGAAAAAAATTATTCTTTTTAATCCCAAATTAAAAATGTTATAAATAAAAGACACCTGCTTATTTTTAATTCCCAAATAAAAATGTTCCTACTTAAAAATCAAAGAAAAATAAAACCCTGCAAGAACATGAATTAGTTGTCTCAATAGTAATTTATTGTCTCGATGAATTCCACAAGCTGCCAACCAAGTATCAGTAACACAAAAACCTCTAATCTACCAAATAGAAAAGCATAAAATAAAAAACTACTAATTAAAACCCTAATTAATAATAACAGGCAAATGTAGCTAAAAACGTCGCAAATGCGACCCACTATTCTAGAATAGACGTAGCTAATCAAACTGTGACTACAAAAAAATGGAAAGTGAATGGAACACACTAGATAGTGATTGTCATCAAGTAAAGAGTGATTGTGACAAACCAAAAAGTGATTGTGACTCACAATTGAAACAGATACGATGAACAACCTAAAAGCTACAAAAATACTTCAAATCTAGCAAAGTTTAGAAAATCCTGAAATAGAAATAATGCAATTATCCTAAAACTTAAAAGCTGAGATATGATAAAAAAAATGTAAAAATAGATTAATAAAATGATTTTCTATATAGTTAAGCAAATACTGCTCTTGGTGCTATGAATATCGCTTTTTGTCTTCATAAATATAGCACAAAATATATTGCATGCATTGTGTTGTACCACAAATGCATCACATTGTGTCTTAAATAAATCATTCAACCTTATAGATGCATTGCGGACTTGAAACTCCAAAATTCTTTCAAATCTAGCTAGTTCTTGTTGGGTTCACCAATGTAGAATAGGCAAAAATTAAGGTGAAAGACATGAATCGATAAAACTCAAACCCTAGATCCCTAAACTAACAATGAAGCACAAATAAACATAGAAACATAAAATAATGATGAAATATTACCCATATTCCTATGCCATGGTTGATTCACCTCCATTGTCCTTCTACATCTTGCTTTATATTCTTGATTTCCCTCAAATTTTGAGTATGCAACAATAAGCCTAGTGATAGTGATAGGGATAGGATTAAAAGCCAATATGACATGAAAATCAATTGTCAAGATTGCTTGAGAAGCAATGAAATAGGGCTTGGTTAAGGATGGACAAATGAGATTAAATTATAAAATAATCAATCAAGGGTGGAATTTAAATGACATGTGAAAAGATAAGAATTACATGGATAAAGAGGTTGACATAGAAAAAGAGGTTGTTGGAGGAAATTAACATCCATGGAGATTAACTTATATTTTTTTCAAAAAGAGACCTTTTATCTTTGACAAATTCAAGAAGATACTCTCTCTCTCTCTCTCTCTCTCTCTCTCTCTCTCTCTCTCTCTCTCTCTCTCTTTCTCTCTTTACCTCTCTCTCCCTCCCTCTTTCCCGACTCTTAGTCCCTCTATTAAGATGCAAGACTCATCCTAACTAGACAAATCTATCTCAGTCCCTCTATTCCTCTGACACTACCTACATAATTCTCCCTTCATCCCTCTATCCCTCTCTACCTCATTCCCACCACCCTATGTCTCTCTCATATTCCCTCTATTAAGATGCAAGACCCACCCTACCTAGAAAAATCTCTCTTAGTCCCTCTATACCTCCCACACTACCTAGATAATTCTCCATTCATCCCTCTCTAACTCATTCCCAACTCTCTCTCTCTCTCTCTCTCTCTCTCTCTCTCTCTCTCTCTCTCTCTATGTCCCCTCTCTCTCTCTCTCCCTCCCTTCGTGCTCCCCCCAATAACTATAATATTTTAAATAATTATATTATTTAAATATACATATATTATTTATGTGTGCATATCTTGGGCATTACATTAGCTACTTTGTCACAAATTTTAAAATTCAAAAAATAAGATGATTTTTTAGTGATATTATAATGAATAAACTTTAATCAATGAAAAATATATTATATTTCTAATAAATTAAAATATTATTTTTTACAATAAAAAGATAGTTATTTTAATTATAAAAAATTTAGTAAAGAAATAAAAGATAATATTAATATAATTTTAATTAGCCGATAGGCTATTACGACATTTCTAGTAGTCTAACACAGGTGGGAACCCCATGAACTTTACACAGGGGATATTTATCTAAATTTATATTATTCCCACGTGTGTTGTCCACCATTTACCTAAAAATTTCAATACACACCCAAAATCAAACACAAGACATCTCAATATAATCTTTATCTTTCTGTACAACTACATTTCCATTGAAATTTCATCTCGAGACACGAGCTAAATTACTTGTGTTACCATGTAGCTCATATTTTGGGGGGGCTACATTTATTGAAGATATGATTCGAGCTATTATTTACTTTTTCACATAATAATGTAAGTAGGATTTGTTAAAAATAGGTCATCAATGGAAATTTAATAATTTATTTTATAAAAAGGTGTAAGAAGTAGAAGGTTGTAGTTTAAGTGGTTAATAATAAATAAAATAAAATAAAATAAAATAATTTATATAATACATAAAATAAAATAAAATAATTTATATAATAATTTATGTAATAATAATTTATTTATAAAATAATAATAAATGCATTAAATAAATAAAATAAAAAGATTCTTTAAATAGAATAA
>CM021100.1:489135845-489200402 GCA_007115665.2 Sequoiadendron giganteum | reverse complement strand
CCAAGTTTTTAATGAATATGAAAACCCTTTGTTTCTCAAGTATCTCAAAAGGACATCAACTAGCCAAAATTCTCCATCTTTCAAAAAATGATATAAATGACTCATCTTTCTCTTATTTTGTATGGCACTTGATGTGGCTATGGTCACTTAATTTAAATGTTATAAGAAAAATGTGTCACAAATTTAATGGCTAGTTTATCCTATGTTCTTATGCTTGTAGGTAAGTGCGAAAACCATTTGATTGTTTGTCTTGTGAGACTCCTTGGGAATAATCTCATCAGGTGTGTATGTTCAGATGCGATGTCTATGCAGGCCATGTTAAATTCCCTCACATGTTAAATTGGGCTCCCCTTTCCTCCATACTTGGTAAAATTTGGAGTAACATAATTGTGAGGAAATGGAGGCATGTATATGCTCTTGTCAAAATGGTATGGGCATAACTCTCATATTGAATAAGTCTTTTTTGTTGGTATTTGCATGATGTCGACATGTCTTTGTAGTGTAAGAATTTGATTTGTCAAGACATCAAATTGATTCAATGTTGTGTCCATTGTGTTTGCAACTGCATTATGATATGGTCCCATGTTTGAGTCTCGCAATCCAATATTTTGGGTGGATGAATTGGTGTTGGTCCCAAATGTGTGTGTCAGGTTTTGGTTTTGAATGTTATGAGTGAAGGACATAATTCGATTTGGTATGTCCGTAGTCAAAATTGGAATATGATTAATGTATGGAGGATTCATATTAAATTGCATTTGTAGTGGGCTTGAACTTGTTTGACAATGTGGATTTTGGGTACCATATTCTTGAAAACATTCCCTTGTGTGTTGTTCTATAATAGAATACTTATAAAAGGACCTTGTGATGAGTATTAGTTTTTAATTTCAAATTGGTATTTGGTGTGGTGTTTGTCTATGGCTTAGGTCCACTGATGTAAACCTTTTAGATTTTGTTGTTTGACTTGTTTTTACCCATTGAAAGGGGATTGGACGATGAAGCACCCATAGAATTATATGATGTGCCAAATGGCTTAAATATTGTACTAGGGTTTTGCGTCATAGCTTGTGAGCCATTTATTCCAAATAGTGGAGCCACATTTCCCATTGTGGTACTTTGTGATGTCCCTCCTAATGGAATGGTAGTATGTATTTGTGGGATAGTTTTATTAAGAATAGATGCATTGTGTCCTTGGTTTTGTGTAGTTCGATTGATTGATATTTCAACTAGTGTGTTAACATTAAAACCATGAGGTTTTTTAACTCCACTTTGTAACAATTTTTGTAGGAATCATTATGGGTCTTGTACTACCATCTCATCTGCAAACCATGCCACACTATGATCTTGAGTTGTTGCCTCAATCTCTTCTTTAGTTAGAGGTATTTGGCTGTCTTTTATTGTGAAAATTTCTAAAGGATTGGGAAATGATGATCATGCCATAGGTGTCTCATTGGATGAAGACCTAAACTTCATGTTGCTAGTAGGACTAAAAAAGGGGTCTTCATTGGTATAGTCCATTTCTTTTCTTTTCATTTATAATCTTGTTTCGACCATATAAGATTTGCAAATTTGATGAATGGTATATGAAGTCTAATCATTGCAATGGTGGCACTTGGACTAAGTATGCAACTATGCTATGTTTTTTGGGTTTTCCAATGTATAATAAATTCCAAATGATGATGCACTTATGGCCAAGATGAAGGTACAAAGTGACAATAAATGAAGCTGAGATGTGGTAATGTCACTATGGTCCAAAATCTATGGTGTGACTAAGATTAACGTATGCAAATGTGATTTTATGATGAAGGTTATGGTATGACCAAAGTTATGATGTGAAGACTAAGCACTTTTATGGACCTAAGAAGAGACTACTAAACAAACTAAGACAATCCAAAGTACCAAATCTAATTATCAAGACCTTAAAAAGGACAAAGACTAAAGTGATGATGATTGAAAAAGTGGATGCCAAACAAGACTCATGAGTTTAAAGGACCAACTCAAATGAAAAAGATTGTTTGATAAGTTGACAAGGTCAAGATAACCTAAATTTGTGAAAATGATCTAATCAAAAGTCTAATAAGCCTCCTAGTCTAGATTCTACAAAAGTGTATGCAACTATTGAGTGACCCAAGGTTTGAATTAAGGTGTATGCAACTAATGAAATGGTAACCTTAATGAAATGGAATGAAATGAATGATATAAAATGATAAATTTGGTTATCTAATGAGATTATTACAATCAGAAATTGATCCAAAATAAGACCACACTAGAATTTTCTATCATCTACAAAATTTGGTTTATGGTATATCAAATGTGTTTTATTGTCTTGCATATGTGGTGCATAAGTTTCAAAAAAAGTGGTGCTCTATTTTTTTGATTGCGGTTTACAGTTCGGAAGATGCGGTGAATAGTGTGTTTATCCCTAGTTTGAATGTTTTGGATTGATTTTTTGTCTTGGGTTTTTGTGAAATGTGATTTAAAACATAATAAACAATCTGAAAACAAGTCTTAGCTATTGAGTGAATTTTTTTTTTGAGTGTTATGTGTATGGTCAAGGTTTATTCATGTTGAAAATGAAGGTAAATTTCTAGCTTAAAACTTTTAAAAATATGTGACTATAAATATAATTAAGTATTGTTTGTCAGAATTATTTGTGTATGATTAATCTGTTTAGATAAATTTTATCATTTATAGAAATAGACACAAGATTGTAGAAGAATGAAAAAACATAGAAGTGACACAACATATAAGTGCTTATATTATTTAACCTTACAATAATATTATGCACTTGCTGCAATAAATAGGAAATTATGAGCTTTGTAAACTCCTAGAGTTGTCAATTACGAGAGAATAAAGATCCTCTCAAAAAAAAGTTTTCCTAAAAGTTGGTGCCCCAAACTGAACGCTTAACTAAACTTTGATCAAGAAGATATCATGTAAAATCCACCTCAAATTTGTCATGCAAGAATGGGCGCACTTAACTAAGCCTTGTAAATTTATTCTCATGTAAAAGGTCTAACTGAAAGATGCCAACTTGGGCACCCAAGGTGGACCCAAGTCAATCTCTCTTAACTGAATCATATCTCTCCATCAATTTATGAAAAAAATATACATTATTGATCATCACAACCTAATTGAAAGTATCCACCTATTATCTATCATGCAACTAAATTCATTAGTCAAGTCAGCTAGTATACAAAATAAAATAACTACATGCCCCTAAAGACAACTGAACCATAATTGAGCTCAACTAAATTAAACTGAATTGAATTGAATTGAATTGAATTGAACTAAACTAAACTAAACTAAACTTATATTGAACTTATACTAGACTGATAGTGCCACTTCACTCTTGTAAATATAAATCCCTATTTTTTATGAACCTAGATATGCATTACGAAAGTGTTATCAATCCTCCAAACAATTAACTAAAACAAGGTGGGTTCCACCTTCCATGTGGGTGTCCTATGTGCTCCTATGTAAGACCCTACTTTGTATGTACTTAATACAACCATAATTTGTTATATGTTTTTCTCAAATTGATGATTAAATGTATTGTGGATAATAAATAAGGTGATCTTTTGGCAATATTATTACATATCATTTTAACATTATGTTTTATTTTCATTACCATGGAAGTGGATTGCACTCATATACTGTGGAATGCAAATGTGATACATAATGGATACTTACGATCACGTTGGTAATGTGCAGTAAAGCAAAAATGTTAGAATGAGAAGGGAGAACCATCAAGAGTGAATCAAAAGACTACTTCATGAGGATATAAATTTGACCCCATTCGAGGCCTAGAAACAAGTGGAATTAATTTATTGGAGGACTAAGGGTGTAAGGGCTTTTAGTTGGGATTCATGTGAGGTGTAAGTGGGGATTAGGTCTTGGAAACCCCTAACTAAGTTTGAAACTCGGATGGAACCATGAGTGGGCTTTTGTGAGGTGTAAGTGGGGATTAGGTCTTGGAAACCCCTAACTAAGTTTGAAACTCGGATGGAACCATGAGTGGGCTTTTAATGAGAGTTGTTGGTCAAAATTTTGGGTTAGGGTGCAAAAATAAACCCCCTAGGGTCTATATCATAGTGGTAGGGGTCAAGAGGGCAAGCAATGAAGCCCCAAGGACATGATTTGACTCCTCAAAAGTCCTCGTAATGGAAAGTGACGAGTTTTGAGTAAACTATGGGATGGAAGGATGGAAGGGTTGTCCAAGTGCATGTTCCTATTTAATAAGGAAAATAATCATTGATGGAGGTAGGTGCACTTCACACCTCCCCACCCAAAGTTTGCAAGTTGAAACTCCTATATATTTTGGAGAGGAAGAAGGAGTAGGGTGTTACCCACTTCTCCTCTTGGAGAACTTGAGAAGAGATGGTGATCAAGGTGGTTTGGAGAGGAAAGAAGGATAAGGAGTTTAGTATCCCCACCTAAAGATAAGAGATAAGTTTCCTTCCTACTTTCATACCCTTTTGTTATTTGTTGTAAAAATATGATATATTGTATGGTTATGGTAGAACATAGAAAGTAGAAAACCAAGATGCATGAACTGCATGTTATGTCATTTTACCCATTTAAAAATAAAATAAAGAAATGGAAGAGGCTCCATTCATCATTTTGGAGCAAAAATAATTCCTTGCTCCGGGGTATGGCTAGAGCCCACGAGGCTCCAAGACACCATTACGGTAGGGTGGAGAGCAAGCCTTAGCCAGTCATGTGTCCTTCATTGTATCTCTTAATTTTATTTCAATATGGAAAGCTAGCAGTATTTTGCTGTAACATGGAAAGAAATGAAAAAAAGAAAAGAAAAAAGAATCAAGGCTAGGTTATTTGGCAAGTAGATTCATTATTTCTTTATTGAGTAATAACGGTAGTGTTGCAGATTTAAAGATATGAGCTATTGCATCTATTAAATTTTGGGATATCCATTTCATCTTATTATTGTAATATTATTGCAGATTAAGAATGATTAAATTTAATTTCTGGAATATCCAATAAATAAGTAAATAAATCTACAACAACAAAAGCCTTACCTTAGAATATATATAAAATAATAAAAAAAAAGACATGAACTAAGCAATGGAGAGGAGTGCGCAAGGTGGAATAGAAAGTCACTTACAGCTCCCCTTATTCAACCGAGGGAGAGCCCACTTCGAGGTAATCCGCTAGTGTTTATTACTGGAACCGCTTCAAAATAATGGAGGTGGAAAATACGATTCTGGTAAAATAAGAAAGATTCTAAAGAGTTCAACACTATGAACATACTTCATTGGCCTCATGATCTAGTTTATTCCATCCCTCTCCATCGTTGCCTCTGAGGCAGGAAACTCAAAAAAAAGAATATAGAAAAATTATAAATTTAAATAAAAATAGATGCATTTTTCTCTCCTATCCATTTCTCCATCGCAAGAGATGTAGGTTTACAAGTTCTCAAGACCAGGGATTCATAATCCAATCGAAATGTAGCTGCAATGGTAATCGGGTTCCTAAGGAAGTTCACTGTTTTGAGCTTAAGGAAAATGCTTGCAGTTGTCCATAGAGATATATTAGTCACAGGAACAGATCTATGGTGAGGCATTAAGCCTGGATATAGGTTTAGTAGTTAAAGGTTAGGTTTAAATTTATTAGAGGCCATCTCTCATCTGTATGTCAGAAGATATTTAGGCAGAATGCTATCACAGTCAGATGTGACAACGGTTGAGAGGTAATCGTGAAGTTCGCTGGCTGCTTTACTACCCAACGACTCAAGCATGTGAACCACTCTATGTCGTCCCCTTGTTGATCCACCTGGGATGGCACGCTGATGTGAGCTCTGGATGATTTGATAAGTTTTATGAGAGGTGGATCCTCCAGTGCAAGTGATATAAAGTTTAATATTAAATAAATGATGGTACCCTCATTTTTGCAGAATAAAAGATTAGCAATACGTAAGAATAATACTGTTACCATTTATTAACCAGAGATTTCTCCTCAAATGGTCGGCATAGTGTATCGGATGTAGTGTGTACCCTCACAAGAGTCAATCCGCACCAAAAAAAGGAAGCGTGCAAGCCTATCTTGGATGGTAGAAATACTAATTGCATGTTTGTTTGAAAATATAGGCATAGTTATGTATGCAGCCAGTGGAAGTTAGAACCTAGTATTTAGCACTGCCTTATGCAATCCTTGCCAAGATATCGCCTCCATCTGTGGTGTGTGAAAGAAGGTAAGTGGAGTTAAAGCAGTTGTTGCAGAAACCAAAGAAAAACTTTTCAGACACTACTTCCAGGCAATGGCAATGCAACGTTAAATTAGCTATAGAACATCAAGATTTCCTTGAGCTCGAGGCAAGATAGTCGCAATCTTTTGCCAGTAGATATTAATGGCATGGTCCAGTTGATGGACAGGAAAGATAAATTCCTATGCACGACAAATACCATCATCCATAATTGCTCTTGCATTTGCATCGACACCTGCCAAGTAAGATCTTGGCTACATTCGCAGTACAAGCAAAGACCCTCGTTATAATTAATTCAGGCGCAACATAAGCATAGAAATCCAGTTGGAAGTTTGCTAGCAATTTAATAGAAGCCCATCTCTAGTTAGATTGTCAGCGAACATTTATGCAACCCGTCAGCCCAGTTGGATGTGAGTGTAATTGAGTGGAATTTGCATAAGTAAGTTGTTGCTTCAGTGCCAAGAATATGCAGCCTGTCAAGTCAAGAATGATAGATAATTAATTATCATTAATTTCAATATGTAAGGCAGCTCGGTTAACAGTAGCAAGCGTAGCATGATATCGTGGCCAAACATTCATATGAATGTGAGGTATAACTTTAACAGTCAAAGAAAAATAGCGTATAAATTTTATCTGAGCGGAAATATGGATTGAATTCGTAAGGTTAATATTGTTAATAAGTACATAGCAAAATTTGGGCAGCTACACTCTTAATGAATTCACGATTCATATCTTTCTTGCCTTTAAAATTTAAAAGGGACTTAATAAGTCACGTTTGAATAACTTGCATATTAAACCCCACTCTTTAAGAGCCCTTAGATGCTTTCTTTAGGAAAAAGAGAGAATAAAAGGAATTGTGGGATTCTTTTAGAGATTCTATTTAATTATTTTAGTGGAATATTCATCAAGTAAAATAAAATAAAAATGTGAGTATTTATAGCCTCCCTTTTTATCATGACTGGATATATATAATAAATTTTAATTATGTTATTTATATTTTAGCAATATCTTATTTATTTAATTTTTAAGTGTTAACATTTAGAAGGAATATATTGGGATAAATTAATGATATTATAAAATGTGATAAAATGAAGAATGTATTTAGGCTAAATAGATTAAGCTTTGAGAATCCGATGTGGACAAAATTTGTATTAATGTTAATATGAATATTTAATTTATTATATTATTATTACGAAATTTCTTATTAATTTGAATGCACAAACGACACTAGGTGTTGAGTTCCGGTTGAGTTAATAAATTTAATAAGAATGAGTGTATTTTCTAGTGTAAGAAATAAAATGTTTAATATTATATAAGTAATGATACCATTATTATGTAGTTTAAAAGATTAATAATATGCAAATAATAATATTGTTATTGTTAGTACCTGATTAATAATCTCACTATGGTTATTACAGTGGATTATGATCAATAAGAATCCCAATTTTGATTAAAAGTTAAATCGTCAATATTAATTTTAGTGTCAGTTAGATAATACTAATAATGTCACGGTTCAATGTAGAAAGAAAAATAACTATATTATGGATGTTAATATTAGTATTAAAAATAAAATATTGTAATAGGGAGTTAATGTTTGGATCAATGATAATAGTAGAAATAACATAAATCTGAGAGTTAATAATATTATATTGAGGTTAATTCAATATTTAATAATAATATTATTTTACTTAGTTAAATGAAAGTGATATTAATGATGTCTCATTGAGATTAAGATGTAAGTATTTTTGTTATTTTTTTTGCGTCTAAGCTCGTTACATATTATTTGTACTATCAATTCGAGATTATATGTGGATTCTTCATTATAATATTGTTCAAAATTTTACTAGTAATCAATTATCAAAATGATGCTATTTCTAATGTTAGAGTTGACACTAAATTACAATGATATTGTTAAGGTCTAAAAGATTAATAAAACAATAATACCATTGACTTTTAAGGGGGTATTACTATTTTAGTGAACATTAAAATTAACATGGGAAAATATTATCATAACAAATAGTACCACTAAAGTGGAGCAACAATACCATACTAATATCATGATTGTTATTATTATGAAACTTGCTAGGGTGCATCCTATAGGAAAATATTAATGATAATACGATAGATTGGTAATAATGACTATATTAATGAATGTTATTACTAACGAGAAAAGTAACAGAAGCAAATGAATAAGCATAAGGCAAATAGCTACATGGATATCACTTCAATGATGATAGCTAATATTATAAAGGAAATTAGAAGAGGAAAATAAAATGTTTGCACTCCTACTTATAACAACTTTGTTAGAATAATCAACTAAGCCATTAAATACAAATTTGAATCATCCATTAGGAATCTTTTAAGAATTGTGGCATTTGTGTTTAGTCTCGACTCTATTGTGGGCACGACACCCAACTAATAGAACAATTACTTTATCTAATAGGTTTCAAAAAAAATTGTAGGGTTTTTCTAGTGAAAAATTATGGGCATTACACTTGGTAACAGAGCCCTAGGTTGCAACTCTAGGGAACTTTGGGAATAGTGCGAGCATTAAGTATTGTGTGTGTGTGATGAAATGTGCAAACCGCTTTATGTTAGCAAAATGAATGGGTTGGTAAGGAAGATGCTATGAGGCTTAAGGGCTATAATACACGAAAATCAAGTTGTCTATATCCAACCCAAAACAAGATAGTATCATACTCAATAAAATAAAGAAAAAAAACCATATTTCTTAAATACAATGATATTGCAACTCTTTGAGCTATGTTTGTATTGGGCACAACTTATTATTCTTCTAATTTATTGAAATATTAGTACAAATAAATAATGAAAACTATACTTTTGAAAACTAATCACTAGTCAAAAGGGAAATAATTATATGGACCACAAAAAGGATTAGTGTGTTAAAGGTTGAAATTAAATAAGTTCAAATCTCTAGCCCCTTAAGTTGATTAAGGCAAATAAACAACAAGAGTGAAACAATAGAAAACCTCTTGACTTTGTGTTATGTGCAATTTGAGCACCCCATACATTTTGAATTTAAAATATTATAAAAAAAATAAATCAAACCTTTAAGGTGTAGATTGTTGGGCCTATGTCCAAGGATTTGTTCATGATTTGGTAGTATATTGAAGATAACCATGGAAAAATACTTTGTATGCCCTAGACCATGGTATTTCTAAGCCTTTCTTGTCACTCAGAAACCTTATATTACACATAGTGTATAAAGACTTAATTTGTGTTCTTGTGAAGCAATGAATGAATCACCTTGTGATTGGTATGTAAGAATTTTATGTAAGATGACTTCAACTAATGATCGAAGCCTTCCATTATTTAGCTAGACCAATTTAGAAAAGTGGTCAAAGCCATATTTCACCTTGAATAAAATAAGTGAAACTAGGAGACTGATTCAACACATCTACAAGTAAATGATGACCTAGTAAACTAAATAAAGCGCAACGGATACTAAAACAAGTAAAAGAACATGGTTACTAAAGCTCAAGACAAAGGCAAGGATGTGTCGAAATTTACAACTAAGTCATAACTAGTGAAAATTGAATTAGGTAATGTATTAATAAATTCCCTCTAGTAATTAAGCCTAAAATCTTTGTGAAGAGACCTTGTCAAATATGAATTTAGAGATAAAGGACACAAGTTATTACTACTTTCCTCACACATAGTTAAGGATTAAAGGAATTTAATGCCAAAATAGGAAAGGATGCATGTCTTATTGAAAGTAATAAGGTATTGAATTGGTATTGACCTTGAAGGTTGTGTGCATGTCATAAGAATTGAACAATCAATTAGTGAATTAATAAATTGAGTAATGTATTATGTCCACAGTGTATTAAGTGATTTGAAAGTTAGATATATAGATAAGAGAAACTAAATTAGACTAGTAAAAATTTCTCCAAATGTTGTGCATTCTATACCATTGAGTATACATATTGTTTGAAAAGAAAAGTAAATAAAATATAAAAAAATTACACCAAATTTAAAGGAGAAAACCTAAACCTATAGATAATACTTTTATGACTTCTACTCATTGTGCATCTTTATGAGGTTAGATGGAATTTTGGTTGTAAAAATGATGGTTATAACATGTTATTAAATTATTCAACATTAGATAGTGAAATGCAAGATTTGTAAAAAGATATCAATGATGTGAGAATTACTATTCCATGATTTATCATGTATTTTATGCATTGAGTGTTCTCTCCTTTTTCATATTGTTATATTTCAAACAAAAATGGATCACTATATTCTTTATTAAGTAGGAAACCTTCTTTAACATGTTGTGAATATTATAGTGGAATTACCCATATTGATATGCTAGTAAACATAACAAACATAGCCGAATGAAAGAGAAATAATGGTAAGGATGAATATAGAGAACCGATCTTGATCATATATGTGAAGACAATCACTAACTTAGATGGAAAGAGAGGTGCACCATGTATTTGTTGATTTTTCAAAAAATAGAGTAATATGCCTAGACTACAATTTGCATCATCTAGCAATACCTTGTACTTATGCAATGTGAGAAGATATTTTCTAAATTGAGAAGCAAAGTGAATATTGGTTATGCAAGAGTATTGGTTTTGTTCTATGATATGTTGAATTTTGTAAACAGTACGATGTTATGGCATGTGAAGTGAAAACCAGTATATGTGTTGTGCCCCAAGTACAAGATACATGGTATCTAACTTGGGATAAGGGTGGTGGACGTCTAGTACGATCCCCTATGTGTACCCTTCGTTATGGCCTTTATGTAAGCTAGCTAGTTGTGAGTTTATGTAAACTTGTTAAGTGTGTAAATGTTTTAGTAAATGAATTATGATGTATTGTTTTGTGTTAGTCTTATTTTTATGTTAAATGTGTACCCCTAGTGTATGGTTTCCCCCCTTATGGGAGTGAGATGCCAGCTAGTGTAAAACAAGGGGCTGAGAGGCACGTGTTCTCCCATTGGAAAATTACGAGCTCAGGGCATTGTCCCTAATCTTGATAAAGGATCTATGTCGAGTCATTGTAATCCTCCTATGGACGTTGATCATGGCCTACTCCCCCACATATGAGAGCCACACTTGTTGGTTCATAGTGCAAACCGATTCCTTGATGTTTATAACCCATGGGTAAAGGATGGAATTACATGGATCACCAGTTATTCATATTCATGTGGTTAGGGACCACCATTGATTTGTATTTATGTGGTCAGGGACCACTAGTTATTCATATTCATGTGGTCAGGGACCACCAGTGATGCATACTTATGTGGTCAGGGACCACCATCTATTCATATTTTTATGGTCAGGGACCATCAGTTATTGCATGCTATTATACTTATGTGGTTAGAGAACCACCATTCCCCTACTCCCCTTAGGTGGCTTATCAAGTCACACGGTGCTTGTAATGTGCAGATTTATTGTTGCAATATGAGTCATTCATAATTCTTGATGGATGTTTTATTTTATTATGCGCCAACAATGTGGAATTTTACATTTATTTAATTAGGCTATTTAGCCATTTGAAGGTTGTTATAGTCCGATTTGCCTCAAGGACTTGTTTAAATTTTGTATTTGATGTAAGATTGAATGTGTTGCAATGTAGCTACAATTGAACTTTATTTTTCTTCTTTCTTGAGTTTATAGTTCCTCTTTGGGATGTTTTATTTTATTATTGGAATTTTGGTTTATGATCCTATGTTACTCGATTTGAGGCTTTCTCCTTGTTTTCAAATTGCTGGCATGTGTGGTGTAATGTGAAATTTGTAAACTGTCATATCCCAGGGGGTTCCCTGGCAGGTTGTATAGGGGAGTAGATGCGTTGGGGAATCATCTTGAAAGGGGTTGTAAATGGGATCGGTATGGGACGGTCATTAATCCATTCTCCCCCTCATTCTATGATTGTTCTTATCTATATGGAGGAGTCCTTAGAGAAGGACCTCAAGATCATCCTTTTGATTTGCTATGGTATCTAAGAATATCCATCCTTGTAAACCCCATTGTGTGAGTCTTATGTTGTAAATTATGTGATTGTATGAGGACAAGCGCACCCATTGGGAAGAGCATCCTTGCTATTGTTGTGTGTACATGTGAAATTTCAAGTAAATGTGATGTGACATACCTATGAATTATGTTAGGAGGATAGTAACAAATGATGCAAGTTAATATTCCATGAGACATGGTATGAGTGCCATGATTATAAGGTAAAATATCCACTTAAGGACATATTTGGATAAAATGTGAAGCTAGCAATTCTAAGAAATGATGGGCCATTGACACAAAATATATATATATCAAAGGTTGTTAATTCATTTAGATATATTTTTGTATTGAAGTTGGTTACATTGTTAATAGATTAAAGATACATGGATGATTGTTAGCTTTTGTTGGATTATTAAGTGTGTATCAAATAAAGGTTCTGTTGTGATAAATTTTGTTTTGTGTATTTGAATGTTTAAATCATGGAAAGATTGTGCCTAATGCATGCTCATAGTTGACTGTTTTGGTTCTTTCATCAAGAAAGCAAATTAGTTAGTATGTTTAGTATGTTAATGTATGTTACTATATCGATATTATGTTCTAGACCCTAATGACTTCCAGGAGGAAGTCTAAGCTAAGGGGAGGGGGATGTAAGACCCTACTTTGTATGTACTTAATACAACCATAATTTGTTATATGTTTTTCTTGAATTGATGATTAAATGTATTGTTGATAATAAATAAGCTGATCTTTTGGCAATATTATTACATATCATTTTGACATTATGCTTTATTTTCATTACCATGGAAGTGGATTGCACTCATATACTGTGGAATGCAAATTAGATTCTAAATGGGTTATTATATAGTTAAAGCTTGGAATGTTCAACTAACAAATTAATGTGATACATAATGGATACTTACGATCACGTTGGTAATGTGCAGGAAAGCAATAATGTTAGAATGAGAAGGGAGAACCATCAAGAGTGAATCAAAAGACTACTTCATGAGGATATAAATTTGACCCCATTCGGGGCCTAGAAACAAGTGGAGTTAATTTATTGGAGGACTAAGGGTGTAAGGGCTTTTAGTTGGGATTCATGTGAGGTGTAAGTGAGGATTAGGTCTTGGAAACCCCTAACTAAGTTTGAAACTCGGATGGAACCATGAGTGGGCTTTTAATGAGAGTTGTTGGTCAAAATTTTGGGTTAGGGTGCAAAAATAAACCCCCTAGGGTCTATATCATAGTGGTAGGGGTCAAGAGGGCAAGCAATGAAGCCCCAAGGACATGATTTGACTCCTCAAAAGTCCTCGTAATGGAAAGTGACGAGTTTTGAGTAAAATATGGGATGGAAGGATGGAAGGGTTGTCCAAGTGAATGCTCCTATTTAATAAGGAAAATAATCATTGATGGAGGTAGGTGCACTTCACACCTCCCCACCCAAAGTTTGCAAGTTGAAACTCCTATATATTTTGGAGAGGAAGAAGGAGTAGGGTGTTACCCACTTCTCCTCTTGGAGAACTTGAGTAGAGATGGTGATCAAGGTGGTTTGGAGAGGAAAGAAGGATAAGGAGTTTAGTATCCCCACCTAAAGATAAGAGATAAGTTTCCTTCCTACTTTCATACCCTTTTGTTATTTGTTGTAAAAATATGATATATTGTATGGTTATGGTAGAACATAGAAAGTAGAAAACCAAGATGCATGAACTGCATGTTATGTCATTTTACCCATTTAAAAATAAAATAAAGAAATGGAAGAGGCTCCATTCATCATTTTGGAGCAAAAATAATTCCTTGCTCGGGGGTATGGCTAGAGCCCACGAGGCTCCAAGACACCATTACGGTAGGTTGGAGAGCAAGCCTTAGCCAGTCATGTGTCCTTCATTGTATCTCTTAATTTTATTTCAATATGGAAAGCTAGCAGTATTTTGCTGTAACATGGAAAGAAATGAAAAAAAGAAAAGAACAAAGAATCAAGGCTAAGTTATTTGGCAAGTAGATTCATTATTTTTTTATTCAGTAATAACGGTAGTGTTGCAGATTTAAAGATATGAGCTATTGCATCTATTAAATTTTGGGATATCCATTTCATCTTATTATTGTAATATTATTGCAGAATAAGAATGATTAAATTTAATTTCTGGAATATCCAATAAATAAATCTACAACAACAAAAGCCTTACCTTAGAATATATATAAAATAATAAAAAAAAAGACATGAACTAAGCAATGGAGAGGAGTGCGCAAGGTGGAATAGAAAGTCACTTACAGCTCCCCTTATTCAACTGAGGGAGAGCCCACTTCGAGGTAATCCGCTAGTGTTTATTACTGGAACCGCTTCAAAATAATGGAGGTGGAAAATACGATTCTGGTCAAATAAGAAAGATTCTAAAGAGTTCAACACTATGAACATACTTCATTGGCCTCATGATCTAGTTTATTCCATCCCTCTCCATCGTTGCCTCTGAGGCAGGAAACTCAAAAAAAAAAATATAGAAAAATTATAAATTTAAATAAAAATAGATGCATTTTTCTCTCCTATCCATTTCTCCATCGCAAGAGATGTAGGTTTACAAGTTCTCAAGACCAGGGATTCATAATCCAATCGAAATGTAGCTGCAATGGTAATCGGGTTCCTAAGGAAGTTCACTGTTTTGAGCTTAAGGAAAATGCTTGCAGTTGTCCATAGAGATATATTAGTCACAGGAACAGATCTGTGGTGAGGCATTAAAATTGGATATAGGTTTAGTAGTTAAAGGTTAGGTTTAAATTTATTAGAGGTCATCTCTCATCTGTATGTCAGAAGATATTTAGGCAGAATGCTATCACAGTCAGATGTGACAACGGTTGAGAGGTAATCGTGAAGTTCGCTGGCTGCTTTACTACCCAACGACTCAAGCATGTGAACCACTCTATGTCGTCCCCTTGTTGATCCACCTGGGATGGCACGCTGATGTGAGCTCTGGATGATTTGATAAGTTTTATGAGAGGTGGATCCTCCAGTGCAAGTGATATAAAGTTTAATATTAAATAAATGATGGTACCCTCATTTTTGCAGAATAAAAGATTAGCAATACGTAAGAATAATACTGTTACCATTTATTAACCAGAGATTTCTCCTCAAATGGTCGGCTGAGTGTATCGGATGTAGTGTGTACCCTCACAACAGTCAATCCGCACCAAAAGAAAGAAGCGTGCAAGCCTATCTTGGATGGTAGAAATACTAATTGAATGTTTGTTTGAAAATGTAGGCATAGTTATGTATGCAGCCAGTGGAGGTTAGAACCTAGTATTTAGCACTGCCTTATGCAATCCTTGCCAAGATATCGCCTCCATCTGTGGTGTGTGAAAGAAGGTAAGTGGAGTTAAAGCAGTTGTTCCAGAAACAAAAGAAAAACTTTTCAGACACTACTTCCAGGCAATGGCAATGCAACGTTAAATTAGCTATAGAACATCAAGATTTCCTTGAGCTCGAGGCAAGATAGTCGCAATCTTTTGCCAGTAGATATTAATGGTATGGTCAAGTTGATAGATAGGAAAGATAAAGTCCTATGCACGAGAAATACCATCATCCATAATTGCTCTTGCATTTGCATCGACCCCTGCCAAGTAAGATCTTGGCTACATTCACAGTACAAGCAAAGACCCTCGTTATAATTAATTCAGGCGCAACATAAGCATAGAAATCCAGTTGGAAGTTTTGGTAGCAATTTAATAGAAGCCCATCTCTAGTTAGATTGTCAGCGAACATTTATGCAACCCGTCAGCCCAGTTGGATGTGAGGGTAATTGAGTGGAATTTGCATAAGTAAGTTGTTGCTTCAGTGCCAAGAATATGCAGCCTGTCAAGTCAAGAATGATAGATAATTAATTATCATTAATTTCAATATGTAAGGCAGCTCGGTTAACAGTAGCAAGCGTAGCATGATATCGTGGCCAAACATTCATATGAATGTGAGGTATAACTTTAACAGTCAAAGAAAAATAGCGTAAAATTTTTATCAGAGCGGAAATATGGATTGAATTCGTAAGGTTAATATTGTTAATAATTACATAGCAAAATTTGGGCAGCTACACTCTTAATGAATTCACGATTCATATCTTTCTTGCCTTCAAAATTTAAAAGGGACTTAATAAGTCACGTGTGAATAACTTGCATATTAAACCCCACTCTTTAAGAGCCCTTAGATGCTTTCTTTAGAAAAAAGAAAGAATAAAAGGAATTGTGCGATTCTTTTAGAGATTCTATTTAATTATTTTAGTGGAATATTCTTTCAAGTAAAAATTAAAAAAATGTGAGTATTTATAACCTCCCTTTTTATCATGACTGGATATATATAATAAATTTTAATTATGTTATTTATATTTTAGTAATATCTTATTTATTTAATTTTTAAGTGTTAACATTTAGAAGGAATATATTGGGATAAATTAATGATATTATAAAATGTGATAAAATGAAGAATGTATTTAGGCTAAATAGATTAAGCTTTGAGAATCCGATGTGGACGAAATTTGTATTAATGTTAATATGAATATTTAATTAATTACATTATTATTACAAAATTTCTTATTAATTTGAATGCACAAACGACACTAAGTGTTGAGTTCCGGTTGAGTTAATAAATTTAATAAGAATGATTGTATTTTCTAGTGTAAGAAATAAAATGTTTAATATTATATAAGTAATGATACCATGATTATGTAGTTTAGAAGATTAATAATATGCAAATAATAATATTGTTATTGTTAGTACCTGATTAATAATCTCACTATGGTTATTACAGTGGATTATGATCAATAAGATTCCCAATTTTGATTAAAAGTTAAACCATCAATATTAATTTTAGTGTCAGTTAGATAATAATAATAATGTCATGGTTCAATGTAGAAACAAAAATAATGATATTATGGATGTTAATATTAGTATTAAAAATAAAATATTGTAATATGGGAGTTAATGTTTGGATCGATTATAATAGTAGAAATGACATAAATCTGAGAATTAATAATATTATATTGAGGTTAATTCAATATTTAATAATAATATTATTTTACTTAGTTAAATAAAGTGATATTAATGATGTCTCATTGAGATTAAGATGTAAGTATTTTTGTTATTTTTTTTGCGTCTAAGCTCGTTACATATTATTTGTACTATCAATTCGAGATTATATGTGGGTTCTTCATTATAATATTGTTCAAAATTTTACTAGTAACCAATTATCAAAATGATGCTATTTCTAATATTAGAGTTGACACTAAATTACAATGATATTGTTAAGGTCTAAAAGATTAATAAAACAATAATACCATTGACTTTTAAGGGGGTATTACTATTTGCATGAGCATTAAAATTAACATGGGAAAATATTATCATAACAAATAGTACCACTAAAGTGGAGCAACAATACCATACTAATATCATGATTGTTATTATTATGAAACTTGCTAGGGTGCATCCTATAGGAAAATTAATGATAATACGATAGATTGGTAATAATGACTATATTAATGAATGTTATTACTAACGAGAAAAGTAATAGAAGCAAATGAATAAGCATAATGCAAATAGCTACATGTATATCACTTCAATGATGATAGCTAATATTATAAAGGAAATTAGAAGAGGAAAATAAAATGTCTGCACTCCTACTTATAACAACTTTGTTAGAATAATCAACTAAGCCATTAAATACGAATTTGAATCATCCATTAGGAATCTTTTAAGAATTGTGGCATTCATGTTTAGTCTCGACTCTATTGTGGGCATGACACCCAACTAATAGAACAATTACTTTAACTAATAGGTTTCAAAAAAACTTGTAGGGTTTTTCTAGTGAAAAATTATGGGCATGACATCCTATTATTTAGGAACTCATCTTGGATGCCCCCACATGTTCCTATTATTTAGGAATAATTAAAAATTGCAATTTACATGTTCATTTCATTCGAATTTAATATCTTTCTAATCCTAGTGTTGGGAAACTCTTTCGGAGGACTTAGGAGATACATGAAATATATTTAGGATTGCAATTAAATGGAATCATATTCCTAATAATTCACCCCAGTTTACACATGTCTAATCACAATTTTAAAATACTTCACACACATAAAACACTTCCTATTTGTAAGGTCAATGGCTAATGGCACCAAATCATAGGCCCAAAAATTAGAATCTCCTTTGACACAAGTGGAGGGACACTTTTAGGGGGTGTATGCAATATTGTATTTACAAGAGAGGATGGATTGGGGCCTCCAAGACTGGAAGGATGACCAAATCACCCTCATTGAAAATCTACAGGTAAACAAGTAGCTTATGCCAAGCGAGGGATTTTTGTCTCATCTCCAGGGAGCCATATGGTGAGTAACTTCAAGCTGTGATACTACACCTTTGCACTCAGAATGAAACCAATAAATAACTCAATCAATATGGGTGGGCCTCTAACTAATTGTCTTCTAGTCATTGCTTGGGGACTTGACACCTCGCAAGTTTCCAACAAGTCACTTAAGGCTTTAACCAACCCTACTTGGGTACTTAGAATACCATGTGGGTACTTCCCCTTTTGGATTGGCACTGCATCACAAAGGCTAACATTAGATTGCACTTGAATTTCATTCTACACTTTTGTATAGCAGCCCGAGGGAAAAACCGCTTTGGGTCACCAATGAGTTCTCTATTAGGATGTGTCTCAACAGTAGACCCTTCTAAAGGAGTATAAAAAAGTGATACAAATACAACGATTTTGATCTCCAAGATCATATAAAAATGTGAGGAGAGATAATACACATGTATTTTCTCACACTAGCAAATATTCATTAACCTTTGGCAAACAAAATGTGTCATGTGAAAATGAAAGTTTTGAGAAGTATTTTTTATTCCCAAGATCATATAACCTATGATTGAAGAGCATACACACCTTAAAACACAAAAAAAATTACAATATAAAGAAAAAAATTATTCTTTTTAATCCCAATTTAAAAATGTTATAAATAAAAGACACCTGCTTATTTTTAATTCCCAAATAAAAATATTCCTACTTAAAAATCAAAGAAAAATAAAACCCTGCAAGAACATGGATTAGTTGTCTCAATAGTAATTTCTTGTCCCCACGAATTCCACAAGCTGCCAACCAAGTATCAGTAACACAAAAACCTCTAATCTACCAAATAGAAAAGCATAAAATAAAATACTCCTAATTAAAACACTAATTAATAATAACAGGAAAATGCAGCTAAAAATGTCACAGATGCGACCCACTATTCTAGAATAGATGCAGCTAATCAAACTATGACTATAAAAAAATGGAAAGTGAATGGAACACACTAGATAGTTACTGTCATGAACTAAAGAGCGATTGCGACAACCAAAAAGTGATTGTGACTCACAATTGAAACTTATACAATGAACAACCTAAAAGCTACAAAAATACTTCAAATCTAGCAAAATTTAGAAAATCCTGCAATAGAAATAATGCAATTATCCTAAAACTAAAAAGTTGAGAAATGATAAAAAAATGTGAAGATAGATTAATAAAATGATTTTCTATATAGTTAAGCAAATACTGCTCTTGGTGCTATGAATATCGCTTTTTGTCTTCATAAATACATCACAAAATATATTGCATGCATTGTGTTGTACCACAAATGCATCACATTGTCTCTTAAATGCATCATT
Source organism: Sequoiadendron giganteum (assembly GCA_007115665.2). Taxonomy (NCBI): domain Eukaryota; kingdom Viridiplantae; phylum Streptophyta; class Pinopsida; order Cupressales; family Cupressaceae; genus Sequoiadendron; species Sequoiadendron giganteum. The sequence goes on along the minus strand of CM021100.1, from coordinate 489,180,524 downwards.
CAGCCTTACAGATGCATTGTGGACTTTGTAATACCCCTTCGTTTTGCTTCTTGTTTAGTTTGTTTTATGCTATGTTTGGTTGTAGTTACTTTGATACTGGATGCATTTTGTTATGATGTTTTGATCACTACTATTGAGTGACAACTATTATTGTGGGATGTAGTTATCTGATTATTGTTTCACATGCATTATGGATAAATGATGTAGTAAAGTTAACATGAGATGTTATTATGAGATTATTGGATTATAATGGAAATGTTAGTTTTGATGAGTGTATGGGTGATGAGGACGGGTTCGCATCATTTGCTTGCGAGCGCCCTGCGAATCCACAATTCTTTCTTCATGGTGTGTATTACATGCTGGATATATTGTATGATGTTGTTTACTTGGTTTCAGGATTGCAGGTACATGACATCGACTCTACCTGGATTCACAGGTTTGAGCATGTCGATCCAGCGGTTAAGTTGAACAGGAGATAGTAGCTAGGTAACATGTGTCAAGTCTATGCCCTAACCTTAGTATGTCGTCGGCCTTGGTTGTTGAGTCATAGTTTACCTTATTTTAATATTATTTGATTATGAAATGTGCGTATTTATTTAATCAATATTCAGAATAATTGCATTTAAATTATGTTGATGGTTATTTAATTTAAATTATGCATTTGAGATAAAAGTTTATATTTAAATTAATTAATTATATTTAATTTATTTAATTAATTAAATTTAATCCAAAGGGGTTGAATTTAGTTATTAAATAATTAAATTAATTAATTAAATGTGATGCAAGAGAATAAAAGAAAATAAAAAAATTAAAATTAATTTTGGAATTAATTTCAACTTGTGGGAATTAAATTAGAAATTGTAATTAAATGTTTATTTGGGAAATAAGTTTCAACTTTGAAAATTAATTTATTATTTGAAATTGCATTGAAAGTAGGTTTTCGAAAATTGAAATTGAAATTGAAATTAATATCTAATTTGCATGCAATGTGAATTAGGATTGTATTAGGTATTTTTGATTTATAAGGAATGCATGTTTTAATTTTGGGAGAGGAGTTTTTGGGGAAAATTCATTTTTACAGCAGAGAAGAAATTTTGGAAAAATTGCACAAAGAAGGGTTTGAAGGAAGTTTTGATTGTAGAATTGATTGGATGAAAAATTGTTTGCATTTGTTGGGTTTTGGATTGGATTTGTTGGATGATTGAAAGAAATTCAGGAAATCTTCAGAGGAGGCTTGCATCAGAAATTCATCATTTCTATAGCTTCTTGAACCAGGTTTTCTTTTGTGTTTTTATTTGTTTTTTATTTTTTTTTTTAAATAGTAGTGATTAAAGATTTGTTTGTTAAATCTGTTTTAGAAAAGAAATTTTTTATTAGAAGAAAAAAATTAAATAAATTTACAGCTTTTGCTTTGTGAAAATTCTTCAGTGAAAATTGTAAAACCTCAGTTGAATTTAAATTATTTGAGGAAATCGATTATTTTGTTATTGGAATCAAACATAGAGATTGAACAATGCATTTAGAATGTTTTTAGAAAATGAAACTCTTTGTAAAAAAAATCAAATTTATTTTGAAAACCCTTTGTAGAAATTAAGTGGAGAAACTTTGAGGTTTTTTTTGAAACTTCTGATTTTAATTTAGATCCATTGTTTTTTCTTCTAATTGGTCAGGAATTTGAGAAAATAGTGTAAAAGGATTAATCCTTAAAATCTTTGTGGAATTTAGTTTTTCTGGAAAAAGAGTTTTACAATTTCTTTTACAGCTAAATGTTTTTCATAAATTTTCCCCAAATTTTATTTACCATGCACATGGCTTCACTATTCTAGTTTATCTCTAAAATTTTACTCAATGTTAATTGATTCCATACATAAGTTCATGCATACATCCTAAGGTAGGAACGCAATTTCAAGACCAAAGTCTTTTACCCAATCAAACGTATTTCTTTCCTATCTTTAAAATAGTGTTACACAAAACATGCATTCAATTGATTTTAAAGCAACGTGCACTATTTGGAAACACTTCTTTTCTCCACACACAAGAAAAGAATCACATTTTCAAATCACCCCAAGGCACATAGATTTAGATATGAGAATTATAGTGTTTTATGCTAAATTATTCACTTGCATTAAGAGGTTGAATGATGTTTACTTTAGTAAATTTGTATTGTCAACATAATACTCATGTCTTAAGAATCATCTTTCATCTTAAACACTTACAAGTCCTATGGGAGGGTATACAGGTGCACTTAAATTTAAATTCTAGTAGGACATCTCTACACTTGGCTATTTAAACTCCTTCATGCTCAAAAACATTATTCACATAAAGGTACATAATGCTTGATCAATGTTAATGACCTAGTTATTCCCTTTTTCATTCGCTCCTTCACAACTGTAATTGTCAAGGAATGATGAAAGCAACTCAGGCCCTCATAAGGTCTATTCAACAATCAATCACAACAAGAATATAAGCACAAGGGAAAATTTCACACAACTAACGTCACATAGTTAACCACACTAGCTAGAGATCCCAGTGCTACAACCGGGCTCTGATACCAAAATGTAATGCCCAAAATTTTCAACTGAATTACAATTAGGGACAAAACACAAATTTCAAATTTCGTTCACTTATGCTTGCAAAACTCTCCAAGTTTGCTACCAAAGCAGGCACTACAAGAAGGTATGCAAATTTTCACCAAACATAAACTATAATTATTTTAGTTTGATAATTAAAAGGTTTAGACCATCATGGTTAGTTCAATAGGAGACATGGAATCCACATCTCCAAGGTAGATTTAGATAGTTCAACCAACCCAAAAAGAATTTAAAACATTATATAAATCACATGTCAACAATAACATATATAGATATATAGATCGGTGGTAATCACAAAAACAATAAAAGAACATATCCTAAGGGCCAGACCTAGTCCTCGGGGGCTCGTCTCAGACGGCCTTGCCTACGTATATAATTCGCAAAGGCATCGTAGTTCGACACAGGACTTCAACCTTCTCACACATGGTTGGATAGCAAGGGATATGAACCGCTAGGTTAAAAAAAATGTCCTAACATCAATCCCATTCTTAACATCAACTCACACAACAATGATAGTGTTAAAAACTCAAAATGAAGACTCATGAACAAATAGACCTTGATTATAAATATTGGGCTAACACCAATGGATGACTTCCGAATTAACCATACCTTAAGTAATATTTAATAAATAATACTTTGAGGGAAATTTTAAATACACACAAATCAAAATATTTCCCTATAGCAAGAGTTACCATTGACACATAAGACCCTATTACATTCATGGAACATATTATCTATTTGGTTTTCATATATGACAATAACTAATTAATAATACTTATTAGATCAATCAGCAAGAACAATAATAATTAGAGAATACGTAGATATAGTATAAATACTAATGACAAAAATCATTTTGGTAACTAGGGAAATTATAACAACACATTGATTTAGTTTTATTCAAGATAACTTTAATATTGTTAACTAAGACAAAATGGGCTAAAATCAAGGTAATGTAATTGTGGGAATGCTTATGCTCACAATGAGGTAAGGAAAGTTGACATGTTGCTAAATATGTGTTTTTGTTCTACCACTACCAATGTATTGTCAAAGGTTAAGGTGCTAGTCTAAAGACATGAAATATCTCAAATTTCATATTTAAATTGTTTCGTCTTCATCCTCTTATATAAATCCCAAAATATATATATTAAAATTAAATATAATTAATATTTTCTTTTTGACTTAAGTTTTATTTCTTTACTTTAATAATTATTTTTCTTAAAATGTAATAACATCAATATTTAATACTATATAAAAGAAAAACATTCATTCATATTAAATTATTTATATAATTACTAAATAACATTAAATAAATAAATAAAACTATCCTTCTCATATTAATTTATCCAATAAATATTCTAAAAAAAAAGAAAGAATTTTTTTATAAAAAAATCATCTTTCAAAAAAAGAGATATTATCTAACCCTCTTTTTCCTTATTTAAAATTAAGAAGTACTTTTTCTTAAGGAAGATTCAGTGGGATGTAATTTTATTCCCAAGTCTTTAGGCTTTAGAAGAAAAGTTAATTTGCCTCTCTTTTTTTTGTTTTGAGTTAAAAGTAGGGAATTACGAGAAGATGAACTAAAGCTCATTCTTATGTAGCGCAACAATAAGAGACAATTCCTCATGCAAAGAGTATAGAGCAGCTACAGGGATAGCTTCACATGCGTTCAAGCTTCCTTAGTTTGGTCACAGACAGGAAAGGATTGGGAATAAAGCTTTAAGCAAAATATAATTTCACACGATTCGGGTCTGCCCAATTATTAGGGAAAATAAATCCTTTCAATTGATTTCTTACTTCAAAACCATAAATCCCAAGCATAATAAGCATACCCACTAACAAAGGAGGCATCATGAATCAAGGATTCAGGAAACTTCTCCCAAGCCGTGCTCGAAGGTTTAGCAGCGAGAAAGGTACATGTATTGAGAAGAACAATCGTGCCATAAAAGGAAAAGTTCAAGAGAGCAGATTTGGGCTGAAGGTTCGAGATTTCACTAGAGAACCATGGAATCGCTAATGACAGAAATCACCTTATAGCATGCACTTAGAATGGATAGTTTAATGGTAACTTTCAAACAAGGATTTGCAGAAATGAGGAGGAAAATGTGCATATGTATGTGTGGTTTGGAGTTAGAATTATTTGACACTGCAATAATGAGAAATATAGAAAGCTTCGACTCAAAATAAGGCCTACAGTCGGGAAATAATTAGACTACAAGTGACGCTTGAGCAAAAGAGAAACATATTTTTCCTTCCTTCTAAATTAAATTAATGAATACCATTGCTTTCATTTACACATAACAGAATTTATTTGTGGTGATCAGCACAATATGATCTACTTACAAACAAATTCAAAATAAAAATCAAATAAATAGAATCGTTGAAGCTAACACATTCGTATGGATCTAAACGTACAGTCCAATGTCACAAATGAACATAATATGCATTTATTTTAATGATAAGATGGTCGTGAGATCCTACTTGACAGCGCTAAACTTGACAAGGGATTGAGAGATCAGATAGATGAGATAAGTTCCCAGCTCGCTACGCTAAGCCTCTAAACGCCAAGCCAACCCACCGCCATTCCCAAATGGATTTTTCCTCACTGTCACATAGACCTCATTGCTTCCTCTTTCTCAGAGAGCATTTGATAAACTTAAATACCCTTACCATGATCCCCTTAAATCGGTCACTAATACCATATCGGTCATAGTTCTCCTGCAAGAATTCTCATCTTTTCTGCACTCAGATAATAGGTTCCCTCCTTGAAATCATCCCTTTCACTCAACTCCTCTTCTCCTCTTATACGGGCAAAAACTACTATTTTTTAATTTTATTTTTATCCCCAATTTTCTACCTGACACCAATCAGCTATCCCCTAGCATTTCCCCGATAGATTGTTGAGGTGCAGATCCTTCGACAGAGGCTGCATGTAATGAAACTGGGGCTGACCCGCCTATCCGACCTTGGCATAGAGACAAGGCATTTTTCTTCTGAAAACCCCTTCCAATTCGTGTTTGTGCTCAGAAGAGGCATATCCCCCAACGAATTTCCCGGTTCTCTATTTTATTTTGCATGCAAGTATCCTCCCATGAAAGAAAGTTCGGTGAAATTTTTTTCTATCTGTCAGCTCACTCTCTCACGTTGTTCTTTCCTTCTCCCCCTATACCCAAGGTAGATCTCAGAATATCCGGATTTTAAAGCTCCCCGATTCTTGAGCTCGAGGCAAGATCTCATTGCAGCCTTTTTCCCCAATATTACATGGCATGACAAGACTTATTACCAGAATTAATTAAGGCTCGCTTGGCGTGAGACATGGATTACTAGGACGATGCACTGTTAAAACAAATCTTTTCCCACTGTTTTAAAGGATTACCCAAGAAGATAAGTATCACTGACAAGCAGTAATTAAGTCACTCGCAAGGATGATTATATCAATTCCTAAATGCTCTTAAATGCACTTGCAGTTCATCAATTGGATTTACACCTGCTTCCGTTTGGAGATGCACGCAATCCTTTAATGGACCAATCAGACACAAACTAGGGAGCCTTTCTTTGTTAATAGCCACATTCTACATACCTAACGAGCATAATTCTATTAAAGGCGCTAAAGAGAAGAATGTGCCAAGGATAACATATTTATCTAACAAACTAAATTCCATCAATGAGTTTGTTGTATGGATGCATTGATCCAGGAAAATTCCCACTGACATTAATTACTCTATCTCTTTGCACAGAGTTGTAGTGATTGGTCGCTCAAATGACAGCCAAAACATTCTATAGTTGTTTACTAGTTTGCATACACAAATATAATATTCTTAACAATAATGAATTAATTCTTGAATTTTCATTATCAATTATGAAAATAAATATCTCATTTATTTGTCACATTTTTAATCATCAATCCTAACTTTATAAACTTCTAAATTATTATAATTAAATACATACATTTAACTAACTTAATTTTAATTTATAAAATAAATAGTTATGTAACTCGATCCATTTTAAATGAAGTGACAAAATTAGAGCTAATGATTGTATAATACCATCATTACCATGAAAACAACCGAGCCAACTCTAATGTCCAGTCATTATCTAGTAACAATTTAATTGTTAATAGATACAATAAATAAATAAATAAAACACATTAGCATTAAACTCCAATATATGTATATAGTTATTCATTTTATTTTATTATTTAATCCACAATGGATCTTTTGATAATAACTTAATTAGCATTCCTCCACCCAAGCAATAGTAAGGTCATTATTGAACTCCCTGTCACTCAATATCATTGTAAAGATTGAAATCACGTGATTTAAGCATCCCTTATAAATAGATGCTCTCAAGTTCTATATAGTTTTTATTTAATTATTCAGTTGAAAATATTTTATGATAATATTAAAATCTCTCAAGCCACTCAACAATGGTAATATCGTTATTTACTCACAGATCATCGCCCTAATTTTTGATATAAATATATGCTCATCAACCTAGTCTATATATATATGGATAGGTTGTTCTTTACTACTTTCTATTATAATCTAATTCTTATAAATGAACACATAGTTTTGAAATATAAATTATTTTTGAGCTACTAGTAAAAGAGAATATAATGGAAGAACCCATAGTTAGATTTGTACTAACGTCTAGTATGTTTTCCCAAGAATGATACATTAATAAAGGGCTCAGTGGGGTAGGACTTCAATCCTCGTACAAATTTAGTAATTAACATATGAAAAGTAGAGGTATTCAAATAGGAGTCATCTAGAAATCAAGCTTTCATGGGTTTGAGATCACATTTTAAATATGAAGAGAACTAACGATTACTTGAAACTCCTCTCGATGATTTTATGACTACTTGACCATACAAAGAGTCAAAAGGGATTTAATATTTGTCAATATAGTCTTGATGATTCATACTCCCCTTTCTCACATAATAAAATAAAGAGAAACCTAAAATACTCACCTACTCTAATATCGAGGTCATACCAACTCTACAAAATAAAGTAAGATTTCAAAACCAAAAGCTATATTAAAGAAGCATAATGCCAAATGGGGCGAGGAGCCTTGTACTTCCTCACCACCCTACTTAGGTTACAAGAATTAATATTATTTATTGGTTAAAGAAGGAATTACAATCTCTTACTAACACTATGCAAGAACAATCACTTCTTTTTTCATAATCTACTAGATTCTTAACTTTCCAAGAAATTATAAAATTGAGTTCAAGAAATATTTATTAAAACATGCTAAATGCTTGAATGGGGTTAAATATTTCATCCAATAAGTAATAGTAACATCATAATACCAACTAGAACTATTATATGGAAACTCGGTCACTTTATTTTCACTTTTGATCCATCTAACCCTTGGCTAATGAAATGTGCATTAGAAGTAAAGTGAGTCGCACAAAAGGGTGGGGCCTTACAAAATTCGTTTGTTATATATATATATATATATATATATATATATATATATATATATATATATATACATATATATCTATATATATATATATATAATATATATATATACATACAATTTATAGTTATTAAATTTTTCTGGTATGTAAATTTTTGGTCGTCCGTACGATGCTGTGTATTTTATTTAGAAACCGTGGAATGTGCCAAGTGAATTTCCATTCGTTGTATTTTTCTTGTATGGGCCTTGTTATATACCTTCGGGTGGGGGTGCATTGCACACCCCACCGCCCACACCAATGGAGGTGCGGCTGCCTCCAAGGTAGCACCCTCCACTATGTGGAGGGAGTGCTGCCTCCAAGGCAGCGCCCTCCACTATGTGGAGGGAGCGCTGCCTTTGGTGGTAGCGCAACCCTAAAGGGAGGTGCAGTTTGGAGGAGGAGTGGGGGGTTCAGCCATAGCCGACCCCTCCCCTTTACAAAATTAAACTTTTTTTTTAATAATCTTTTTTTTCAAAATTTTTTTGATACTTGTTATTTAATAGCAATGCATATTAAATCATTTTTAAATGATAAATATATTTGGTTAATAAAATGAATAATAAGGTATAATGTGTTAATAATATGATATATTTATATATCACTTGTTTAATTGGATTAAAGAAATAATTAATATAAGTGTTGTGTAAATTTGTATAATATAAAATAATATTATAAAAAAAGAACATTTTGGCTTTATTCAAATGTTTAAAAGTATAGACTCTTGGAGATTATTTGTTGATATTTAATATGTTTTATTAAATAATGTATTATTTAATAACATATTTTAATATATACATATGATGTATATTTACATATGGTTTTCAATCAGGAGTATAGTTAGTTTTTTATTAGTTTTATTTAAGTACATGTATTTGAGTTTTCATGGAGATTTTAAAAAAGATAAGGTTAAATGCATGATTAAACTGTTAGGGAAAAAGATATTTTAAATTGCATAGTCAAATAGATAAGGAAAGAGATATTTTATAAATTTCATGTTTAGATAGAAAATTGATTGAATTATATGAGTTAGCTAGAAAACAAAAGAAATCCAATTAGATGTGTACTTATGTTGGTTTTGAATGCATGGTCAAATTGTTAAGAAAAAGGATATTTAAATATATATCGAAGAATTGTAGAAATATTTATATTTGAATGTTTGTTTAATTAATGAGATTTAATTGGAAACAATATGAATGCATGGTTAAATAGTTAAGCTAAAATATATTTTTATACACTAAGATGTTGATGTTTTTAAATAGAGGATTGAAAAGAATTATTGTAGAAGATTTATGTTAGTTTTAAAAGAAAACAATGGATTCGACTTAAATTATTTGAACTAGTCTATCCTTTATTATAAATTAAAGACACTTATTTAGTTATTTCAATTAAGTTTGAAAGGGCAATATTTATTATGTTCTATTTCCATAGAGCAAATTAATTGTTGTGATTGGAATATTAAAGAATCTATATAATTAAGTCTATTAATATATATGTTTGGTGTATATATAATATGGAGCATATATATATATATATATATATTAAGTGTAAATTCATTATAGTATTTTATTTTAATAAGATGCATGCAATATATTATTGAATAGAGATTTAAAATGGATTGATTAGTGTATATGGGTAAATGGATAGAGAAACGATATGTATTATATTAAAGTGATTGAATGTTCTAAATAGAAAATTGAATGAGATGTAAGATTTGGTTAGGAAATGGAAAGAGTTTACTTGCATGGATTTGTGTCGATTTAAAAGTAAATTAAGAAGTTGTTTATATTGATGAGGCAAATAGTTAGTTTAATTTATTTTATTTCAATTAGAGTAATTAATTTATTGTGAATGAAATATGAAAGAGATATGGATATAGAATATCCAAAAATAGTAACTTTCTCGTGATTGCCTTAAATGTTCTAGTTTCTCTGTATTTCGTAAAGGGATGTAAGGTTAAATTGTTTGAGACTTCCTATAATGGGAATAGAAATATGGGTATATGATTATTTGAGTTAACCCTGTAAGTGTGTCTTTGACCTTGTTAACGTTACCTATTGAATGAATATGGATTTAGGAAATACAAATATTAGATTTGATTAATGACTTGAATGCTTTTGTTACTATGTCATCAAGTTGCATTGTGGGTTTTGGGATTTAGTGTTAGTCCTAAATTATAAGTCTTCCAGAATAACTTAGAGGATAAGGGTTGTTGAATCTTTATGCCATTCAGTTGTTTTCTCTTGGGTAGTGCATGGCGTCTTCTCAGTTTTACCCAGTTTCCATGAACGGGGATGTTTTGTACCTCCTGTGAAAGGAGTGGACTATGTGTTTGTTGCCTCCAAGATGTTTGGAGTGAGTTCTATTATTTGTATCCTCCTTGTTTTGGAGTGGTTATGATGCCTAGTTTATATGCACTTGTGATTCCCTTGGTGATTGGTTTTTGACTGAGTTGTCCATTAGAAGAGTGGCTTTTGTTAGGGGCCGTAGCCCAAAGTGGTAAACCGGGTAACCTTCAGAAGTGAGTTAATCAAGTGATAATTAAATTAATGTACTTAGATGATTATGATGTTTTCCACATTAATTAAGATAATTTAATCCTCAATCATAGACACAAGGGCTCGTTTAGACTTGGGATGAGTGGGAAGGCCTGGAATGACATAGTCATTTATCTTGTCAATACAAGAGGTGTTTGATGCCGCATGAGTGAGTATGAGTGCCAAGATTCGGTTGAGGCCATTAGGATTTCTAGAGCCTATGAAGGATGTCGAGAGGAGATCTCATGACTACTAAGCGATGACACTCTATCTAGGACAACTATTGTTAATTGTTTTATGTGTATGGTTCTATGAACATACTTGATTAATATTATGTCTGGAAGCAATGTGACCTATGTCAATGATGTTTGAGCTGTACTTGATTTGTACTTGTATTGTAATGGAGTTGTACTTGATTTGTACTTGTATTGTAATTGAGTTGTACTTGTTAGTTCATTGGTTTGGTTATATTAGTATGAGTCAGTATGAGTCTGCCTTTGGTTAATGGTTGTAGATCTTTGTCCATGTTACTTTGTCACTATATCCTAACATGGGGGGTGGGCCTTCGGGTACCACTTGGTTGGGTGGAACATGCACCAAAACCATTGGGTCCCCATCTATCTTCAGTACTTGGTGGTGAGACATCCAGATGGATAGCTCGCGATTCTTGTTGTAATTTCTTGCATTGTAATATTTCAATTTGTATAAGTTATTTTATCCCTCTTTTGTTGTGAGGTGAGATTATGTAATTGTAATACATTTATACTATTGCCTCATTCTGGGAATGAGTGATGTAACTATTGGATCAAAATTTGAGAGATAAAAATACAATCATGCATTTGTTTTACTTCTATGCCTAAAAAATAACTCAAGAGACCTAAATCTGTCATTTCAAATTCTCTTTTCATGGCCTCTTTAAAATTAGAAATGAGGAAATCATCGTTCCCAGTAAAAATTAAATCATCTACATACAAGACAACAATTAAAATATTACCATTTGCTGCCTTGATGTAGAGAGTGGGCTCCCCATCACTTTTGCTAAAGCCGTTGCTCATCAAATATGAGTTAATCCTACTGTACCATGCCAGTGGAGCTTTCTTCAGCCCATAAAGAGCCTTCTTCAGCCTATACACCTTGTCTTCTTGGCCTGAAATTTTATATCCAAAAGGCTGCTCCACATAAACCTCTTCTTTCAATACTCCATTAAGAAAGGCAGACTTCACATCCATTTGAAATACCTTCCATTTGTGCTGGGAAATAATAGCTATGACTGTCCTCACAATCTCTATCCTAGCAACAGGGGAAAATGTCTCAGAATAGTATCTTCCAAACTGCTATTTGTACCCCTTGACAACTAATCTTGCCTTCTACCAATGTATTCTTCCTTCGACATTGCTTTTAGTCTTATAGACCCATTTTACTCCAATAGCTTGCTTGCTTGGAGGTAAGTCAATCAACTCCCATGTATTGTTTCTTTCTAATGCATCTATTTCCTCATCCATGGCTTCACACCATTTATCCTCTTTCAAAAATTTTTCGAAATAAATTGGATCATTGTGAGAAAATAGTACAAAATTCACACTCTCATCAAATTAATCATCATACCTTTCATTTTGGTAGATCTCCCTTAAACTCTTGGTCTTTCTTGGCATTAGGGAGATGAGAGTGGGCTATGAAATTTTAGTGTTGGTGTTGTTTTGCTGAACAAGCTGAAACTGGAGTGATCGGGAGCTGTCAGGAGCTCGTCGAGAGCTATCAAAAGCTCATCTGAAACTGTTAGGAGCTCATTGGGAGCTATCAGGAGCTGAATTTTTGGCTATTTGTGGCTGCTTCCCTTTCTATGTGTTCTGATCAGGAGCGATCAGGAGCTATTGGGAGCCATCATTTTGTGCTACAGCAGAATTTTTTAGATCTTCATCTTCAAGTTCCTCATCACTCTGCACTGTCGGGAGCTATTGGGAGTTGTCAGAATCTATCGTGCCATCCCATGACTGATCTTCTAAAAACTCCACATCTCTACTAATGATAATTTTTATGGTGACTAGATTATACAGCCTATAGGCTGTGGACTCTTCACTGTAGCTCGTGAAAATGCACTTTTCACACGTGTCATCCAATTTTTGCCTTTTTTCTTTAGGTACGTGTGCATAAGCCACACATCCAAACACTCTCAAGTTTCCAACCGTCCATCTTCGTTTTGTCCATGCCTCTTGAGGTATCTTGTCATGGACTGCCTCAGTTGGACTTCTATTAATCAAATGCACCGTTGTTGCAACAACCTCTCCCCAATACTCTGTAGGGAGTCCTTTTGCTTTTACAATACTTCTTGCCATCTATACGATGGTTTTGTTTTTCCTTTCAGCCACTCCATTTTATTATGGAGTATAACTAGCTGTAAGCTCCTTTTTTATGCCATTCTACTTGCAAACATTCACAAAACAATTGGAGTTATACTCTCTGCTATTTGACCTTAGGACTTTAATAAAATGTCCACTCTCTTTTTTAGCCTGGGCTTTAAAGAATAAAAACTTATTAAATGCATCAGACTTGTGCTACAAAAAATAAACACATGTCTTACAACTATAATCATCAATAAAGGTCATAAAAAATCTGCCATTACCTATGGAAGTGATTTGCATAGGGCCTACCAAATCCATGTGCACCAACTCCAATGGTGCTCTTGCCCTTGTAGAGTTGCTCAATTGAAAGGGTTGCCTATGTTGCTTGCCCAAAATGCAAGCCTCACATTTAACGTTAGGCTCTACTATCCTTGGCAAACCATCAACCATCTTGCTTTTGGACAAAAGACTTAAACTAGCATAGCCTAGATATCCATACCTAAGATGCCATAGCTTGGAGGGGTCTTCAATGGTGCTCTTGAGGGCTATAAATTGTACTGATGTACATTTTCCATCCATGAGAGGTGCTGCAATAGACTGAGATGAGAAGCACGTATCAATCTTCAATGGAAACATCTGGTTCTTTGGCATTTGTATTGCCGCAAACACCTTTGTTCTCTCATTCTTGTCATAAATGACACATTTTCCCTTCTCCATCAACACTTTGTATCCATTATAGATCAGCTATCCTACACTCATGAGGTTATGCTTTAACCTCGGTGCAAAGAACACATTTTGAACCTCCTTCTCTTCACCCTGCTTGGTGCGGATCATGATAGATCCTTTTCCTCTAACAAGAACAACTCCATTGTTCCCCATTCTAATTTCTAATTTAATATTTTTGTCAATGAAAGCAAAAAGACTTTCATTTCCACTCATGTGGTTGCTGCAACCACTGTCCAAATACCAGACCTCAGGGCTGCCTTCTTCACCAACATTGCACATGATGAAAGTTGTGGATTGATTGCCTTCAACCACATTTGAATCAACAACATTAGCATTTTGTCTTTCCTGATTACCATGTTTCTTCCAGCACTCACTAGCATAGTGTCCAAACATGTGACAGTAGTAGCACTCAATGTTGCTCTTGTCACTTCTCCCACTCGAACTATTGTTCTTTGTGCCTCTTCGAGAGTTGTTCTGAGAGTTGCTTGCTCCCTCTTCGCTGCTTGCTCGTCCCAAGATTTCTCCACTAGAATTTCCTTGACTGGATCTAGCTCTACCTCTTCGAGAGCCATTCCTACCTCTCCCTCTACCTCTTGCATTCAACTAAGCTTTGAAAGCTTGCTCATGGGAGGTAGTAGCAGACCATTTTAAATGATGTTCATGGGTATGGAGAGAACCCATTAACTCATCCACTGCCAAAGTAGAAAGGTTTGTCGATGCTTCAATAGCAATGACAAGAGGATCATACCTCGTGGGTAGACATCGAAGAAGTTTTTCAACAATCTTCAGCTCCTCTATCACATCTCTATTTTCTCTTAGCCGGTTCAACAAACTAAAGAACCTTGTTTGAAATTCTTCAACAGACTCACTTTCTTTCATCTCAATAACTTCGAACTCTCTTCAAAGTAGCTGGAGCTTCACACCTCTAACTTTATTAGTCCCTTTGTAGCCAGTTTCAAAATTGTCCCAAGCTTCTTTTGCATACTCAGCTGCTGCAATTCTGGGAAAAATGGCCTCTATCAAGGTTGCTTCGATCAAACTCAAAGCTTTTGCATCCTTCTTCCTTTGCTCCTTCAGCTAGGTTTTTTAGTTATTTGTGAGAGTTGCAAAAGCAGCTGGATCAGTGATATCCATAAACCTATTTATGAGAAAGTCCCACAAATCATTGGCCACCATGATGGTCTTCATCTTCTTGGCCCAAATGTCACAGTTCTATCCATTAAAGGATGGTGGTTGCTGCCAACTCCTTGCTTCATCTCCAGCCATGTCTCCTACAACAAAAAACTCAACACCCAGAATATAAAAATGCCAAAACTCACAAGGAAATGGGGCCTATGGCTCTGATACCATGTCAAGATTTTAAAAACAAAAAATGCAAAACACACAGAGTTGCTGCTCTGTTTTCCAGTCAAGCTGGAAATGCCCAAATGTTAAATATGGAAAACAAAAAGGAGACATGCAACTTTGATTCAGTATTAATCAACTGGAAATGACAAAACATTAAACAAACTAAGAACTAGAAGCTATTCCAACTTTCTTGGAGCAATCCAAAACTGCTCAACCAGACTGGTAATGATCAGGAGCAATCACTTCTCTTACAAAATAACAAACAACTATTATTGTTCAGGATTTGCTGGAAGCTCACAGAGAATGTTCTTCTCACAGTCTGTTGCTGCAATCTTCTTCTTTGACTTCTTCTCTCAACTTTTCCCAACTCTCTTCTTCAACTGACTTCTACAAATTGACAGAATAATTTTCCTTCAATTCATTTTGTCCAAGACAAACATTCCCCCCTAAATTTTGAAATCACCTACCTCGTAAATTCCAATTTCAAAATCAGCTACCACAATCAATTCTGGAGCTGATAGGAGCTGCAGGAATGATCCCCAAAATAGAAGGGCTCCTGACAAGTAGGTGAAGGTTGTAGGGGCATTGGTGGATGAGCAAAGGCTTAGGAGAAACAATAAATTCCAACAATTATTTATAAACTGTTGAATCTAATATGTTTTCCCTATAATGCTTTTGATGCCCTTATCTTCGATGATCTTTCCAAAATCATAACCTCGTTAAGAACCCAACTTTTCTGCTTTGTTTTTGATCGATCTGTCTTGATTTGGGAATTCTTCTGTAATGCCCCGCCAAGTAACCCTAAAGGAAGTTGTAATTAACATCTTAAGCGAACCAATTTTTTTTTATAAAGTGTATTTAACATACACATTCACTTACTAATTAACAACAACCTCTAAGACTACAAGGTTAGGATTACTTAAACCCACACATACATATTACATATAACCATAGCATTATGAACTTTATGAAATAAATATCATACATCATAAGAATACCACATAACCTAATAAGATAATCAACCAAGATACAATCTCATAAACATTATCTTAATCCAATAGTTACATCGCTCATTCCCAGAATGAGGCAATAGTACATAAGGTTACAATTACAGAATTCCACCTCATAAACATAAGAGGGATAAAATAACCTATACAAGTTAAAATATTACAATGCAAGTAATTACAACAAGAACCGCGAGCTGTCCATCTAGGTGTCTCCCCACCAAGTACTGAAGATCAATGGGGACCCAACACTTTTGGTGCATGTTCCACCCAACCAAGTGGTACCCAAAGGCTCACCCCCCATGCTAGGAGATAGTAACTAAGTAACATGGACAAAGATTCTACTACCTCTAACCAAAGGAAGACTCACTCTGACTCATACTCATATAACCAAACAAATGAATTAACAAGTACAACTCAATCACCATACAAGTACAAATCAAGTACAACTCCAACATCACTGACATATGTCACATTGCTTCTAGACATAAAGTAGATCAAGTATGTTCACAGAACCATACATATAAGACAATTAACAACAGTTGTCCTAGATAGAGTGTCATCGCAAGGTTTGTCATGAGATCTCCTCTGGGCATTCTTCATAGGCTCTGGCACGAGTAATCCTGGTGGCCTCAACCGAATCCCAGCCCTCATGGTCACTCATGTAGAATCAACTATCTCTCGTATAAACAAGATAGTTGATCTTTCCATTCCAAGCCTTCCCACTCATCCCAAGTCTAAACAAGCCCTTGTGTCTATTAGTGAGGTAAAATTATCTTGATTAGTGAGAAGTTAGTCCTAATATTCTAAGTACATTACTTTAATTATCACTTGTTTAAATCACTCCTGAAGGTTATCCAATTTACCTCTTTGGGCTCTGGCGCCTAACAGAAGCCACTCTTCTATTCGACAACACACACCCAAACAATCCAACCAGGGAACCACAAGTGCATACCAACTAGGCATCATAATCCACTCCAACACAAGGAGGATACAAATAATAGAACTCACTCCAAACATCTTAGAGGCAACAAAAACATACTCCACTCCTTTCACAGGAAGCAACAAGATGAAACCACATAACAAGGTCACTCCATACAAGGAGACACGGATCCCATAATCCGCTCCTAAACCAAGGAGGTGCACACATCCCCATTCATGAAAATCGGGTAAAACTGAAAAGACGTCATGCACTACCCAAGGAAAAACAACTGGATGGCATAAAGATTCAACAACCCTTATCCTCTAAGTTCTTCTAGAAGACTTATAATTTAGGACTAACACTAAATCCCAAAACCCACAATGCAACTTGACGACATAGCAACAAAAGCATTCAAGTCATTAATCAAATCTAATATTTGGATTTCCTAAATCCATATTCTTTCAATAGGTAGTGTTGACAAAGTCAAAGACACGATAACTAGATTATCTAAAATAATCATAACCCCTATTTCCCTTTTTATTATTGGAAATCTAAAAGAATTAAACTTACTTCCCTTTATTGATTACAAAGAATTAAATCCTTTAAGATAATCATGAGGAAGATACTACTTTTGGATATACTAAATCCATATCTCAATTCATTATGTAATTCATTATATCGATAAAACTGAATTAAGAATTCATCTTTTCAGATAGGGGAGAAATTACAATACTATTTAATTATCTAATTGCTCTTAACAAAATAAGTATTTTCAACTATAACTCAAAACATTTCGCTTTAAATTAAATAACCAATTGTCCTTGCAAATTAAATCATTAATAAAATTAATAAAATTAACATTTGGTCTCTTCCATAACTTATTGTGTTAAAATAAGATCAAAATTTGGACTATAACCCAATATCATATATATATTTTTCCAATTAAATCAAATTAATAATTGGACCTTTTACACATGAATTTAAATTTCACAATTAAATATTAAATTATGTATTCTTTAAATCAAATATTTAACTCCTACAATTAAACTTTAACATGCCATTTTAAAATAAACAATAATTTCTCCATACATTTATAATTTTATTTCCACTAATCTAATGTACAAATTTTATATAAAAATAATATAAATAAATATAATACTTTAATATTATAAATTATAATATAAAATATTAATAAATTATATTTTAATATTATAATAACAATACATAAAATATTAATATTTATAAATATCAATTTATTATTATTTTATTTTCTGAGCAGCCATGGGAAAATAACTTAATAGTAGTCTCATGTTTCAAGCATAACTCAAAAACTACGATATGGGTAATTGCGATTTTTAGAAAAAGATAAGAAAATTTCAATATACAAAAACCCTTTAAATTTCCTGACAACCCAATTTGTGTAATTGAAGTTATAGGCAACGCAACCAGACTATTTTACCATGAAAAATATAACTATCTTGCAGATTTTAAAATCCGATTTTTAATAATAAACAAAGGGTTTTATTTTCTAAAATAATTCTAAATGCATTGTTTAATCTCTATGTTTGATTTCAATAACAACATAATCGATTTCCCCAAATAATTTAAATTCAACTGAAGTTTTCACAATTTTCACTCAAAAATTTTCACAAGTAAGGTTGTAAATTTATTTAATTCTTTTCTTCTAATATCAAATTTGTTTTCTAAAATAGATTTAACAAACAAATTTTTAATCACTACTATTTAAAAAAAAACAATCAAGAATAATAAAACAGAAAGAGGAAAACCTAGTACAAGAAGCTACAGGAAGAGATGAATTTCTGATGCAAGCCTCCTTCAAAGATTTCTTGAATTTTCTTCAATCCTCCAATGAATCCAACCAAAAACCCAATAAATGCAAGCAATCTTTATTTCAATCAATTCTACAATCAAAACTTTCTTCAAACCTTTATTGTGCAATTTTCCAAAATTTCTTCTCTGTTGTAAAAATGTATTTTTTTCTAAAAGACTTTTCTGCCCTAAAAATTAAAACATGTATTCCTTATAAATTAAGAATACCTAATTCAACCCTAATTCACATTACATGCAAATTAGATATTTCAATTTTTACAGCCCTAATTCACATTGCATGCAAATTAGATATTTCAATTTCAATTTTAATTTGAATTTGAATTTCAATTTTAATTTGAATTTCAATTTCAATTTTAATTTGAATTTGAATTTGAATTTGAATTTTAATTTCAATTTCACTTTTCGAAAACCCACTTTCAATTTAAAATGCAACTTCAAATAATAAATTAATTTCCAAAGTTGCAACTAATTTTCCAAATAAACATTTAATTACAATTTCTAATTTAATTCCCACATGTTGAAATTAAATTCCAAAATTAATTTTAATTCTTTTATTTCCTTTCATTCTCTTACATCACGTTTAATTAATTAATTTAATTATTTAATAACTAAATTCAACCCCCTTGGATTAAATTTAATTAATTAAATAATTTAAATATAATTAATTAATTTAAATATAAACTCTTATCCACATTGCATTATTTAAATTAAATAACCATCAACATGATTTAAATGCAATTATTCTAAATATCTATTTCCAAATCAAGAATCTTTCAGAATTAAATAACATTAAAACAAAATAGACAATGACTCGACACACACGACTGATGACACACTAAGGCTAGGGTGTAAACTAGACACATGTTACCTAACTACTATCTCCCGTTCAACTTAACCGTTGGATTGACACGCTCAAACTTGTGAAACCAGGTGAAGTTGATGTCATGTACCTGCAATCCTGCAACCAAGTAAACATTATACAATACATCCAGCATATAATACACACCATGAAGAAAAAATCATGGATTCGCAGGGCGCTCGTAAGCGAGTGATGCGAACCCATCCTCTTCACCCATACACTCATCAAAACTGACACTTCCATCATAATTTTAATAATCTCATAATAACATCTCATGTTAACTCTACAACATCATGAATCCATAATGCATGTGAAACCATAATCAGATAACTACATCCCACAATAATAGTTGTCGCTCAATAGTAGCGATCAAAACATCATAACAAAATCTATCTAGTATCAAAATAACTACAACCAAACATAGCATAAAGCAACTTGAACAAGAAACAAAATGGAGGGGTATTACATCTTCTTAATGATCCTTGACTCAAATATCTCTAATTACCCATCAACCTTCTAGACGGTGATTTCCTCGGTTACCCTCTTACACCTTTCTTTATCTCCATTATAGGGACCTAATTTTCAATAAAAAAATAGGATCGAGCCTCCATTATGATTCATCACCGAGAAGACTAAGAGTCTCTATAATGAAGAGCCATACAAGGATTTATTCTCGAGGCACATCTTTGTTTAAGCACACAAGAAGAAATCTTTCTTAACTAATTATCATCTAGCACTAAATCTGCTACCTCTAATTCCTATTCTTTCATGCCCTATTTTCTGCTACTCACATTAGACGACCAGCAATCACCTGAACTTTTGGCTGGTGTAGCACATCATACAAATCATAGGGATCAAACTTTCCAAGATCAAACTGCTTGCCATAATTCACATCTCCATTCAAGCCCTTGAGATAACTCATTACCCTATTTTTGGATGCTCCTCCAATGGTTAATTTAGCTGGCATCTACCTAGATGCTCCTCCTACCCACTAACTAAATTTAAAATTGTTCCGTTCAAATCTCCAATGGTCTGAAGGTGGACCTAGAAATTTTATTTTAGAATAACTAAACTTTATAGAATTTTTAAGATAACTATAATAATTTGTTTTTAATAAATGGAATCGAATTATTTTAGGAAGAGTTGTTTTATAGTTTCAACTTTAAAAAAAATAGATTTTGTTATATCTTAGCTTTTATTTAAATTTAGATGATTATGGTATGAGATTTTGTGATGTCAATGTAGAATGTCTTTTAGTTCAATAAAGCATTAGAAATAAATTAAATTGAATTGTGTTTATAATTTTGGTTATTGAAATAAATATAATTGATAAGTATACAATTAATTTAAATTCTTTAGTTAGGATAGAGTAATGAAATGAATGTCGACATAAAACAAACAATTGGAGGCACTTAACTTGAAAATTAATAATAGACTTGATTGGTGTAGATGTAATATATAATCGACTTATCACTATCTAAAATTTTATGCCTTAAGTTTGTTGATAGTCTTAGAATTTATATGGTTACGCAATCATAAGCTAATAAAAACTAGTTATATATAACCCTTATATACCTGATAAAATTATGCAATCATAACCTACATGAAATGACTTTGTTCTCAAATGACTAAAGATAAATCCCTAGTTATATTACAATGTTATAGGTGTGAAAAAAATATTCATAATCCTACACTATTGTTTTAATCTTTATTTTATGGATGTGAGATTCGTAAATGGTTCTAGCTCAATGTTTTTCTATTGTGCAATAGAGTCACAATAGATTGAGAAGAGAAAAAAAAGAAAAAGAAGAATATGTATTTGTGCATTTACACACAATAATGATCATGATCTCTTGCAATAGAGAATACTTAGTAATCCCAAAGACTATTATATATCCATACATAAAGTTAGAAAAACCTTTACAAGAATTCTAATGCTTTTAGAATGCTATTACATTAATCTAATTGAGCATTACATTCATGCCAACAAATGCTAGAAAGGAAATTTCATAATTATGAATAAGAAATCTTCTTGAATACATACTTAATTCCATTGACATATTCTGCAAAATAAAACATATTACAATACTAGTTTTCTTCTATTCCACAAGTCTATAATCCTTTAGCAAACTAGACTTAGCATTGATGGATTCCTTGCAACTTGGATTCTAGAGACCACACCACAACCAACCTTTAGAAATGACTCAAAATTTTGATTATCAGTAGCAAGGCACTAACCCTAAACTTCACCATTCATAGTTTAAGTGCATGGTCCAAGTTGAATTGCACCCAAAATAAACAGTTTAGATCAATGGAGATAATCTACAATTAATTCTAGTAGCTAGATGAATGTGCCATTAATATTCATAGCTAGAGTGAGTGGAAAATATGCATACAATTTTTTCTTCCATATGTTCTCACCTTCTGTGAAAATTTGAGCCCAATTCGAATGTTAAAATCATCTTTCAGGGAAAATCAACACCTATTTGGATGTGGGATTTTTCCCTTTCGTAGGATTATGATATTTTATTTATTGCTTTTGAAGAATGAGATTAATATTTTTGGGATGTAGATATATTTTGACATCTTTACAAATTCAGTGATATCCCATCAACCATCAAATCTCTGTGAAATTTCTTATTGAAGTACAATGAACAACTTTAGGATGTAGCAAAAAAATGGCATGCACTAGGTTATGCAAAATAACACCTTTTTCTCAAGATATATCTTGATACTTCAAAAATTTCTATGAAAATTCATCTTGCAAGAATTTGGCCGCCATTAGGACATATCATATCACCTTCAAAAATCACACAAAAATTTAATTATTTTTTCCCATGCATCATGGTTCCTTTTTTCCTATCATCAAGGCTTGAATATGACCTAGGAACCCTTTGTCGAGGGTTCCACGGGAACTGGGAACGAATGGTTCTTGGTTCCTATGGAACCTTGTGTAATGCCCATAATTTTATACTAGGAAAAAAACAAAACTAATTTTTTAAAATACATTAATTAAGCTAATTAACATTCTGAACATTGGAAGAGTAGGAGTTAAGGGAACATCATTCGATTTCAACACTAACTAACGCATGATATACACCCATACCATTATAAACTTGTTTTAAATATACTTGAGAACTAACAAAGAACTATACTCTCATGCCCACATTTACTGTGGGTTTTAACACATCCATCATAGTTTTTTTTTTCTACCCTAAATTTGCAACCTAGCACATACTCATCACACACTCACTATGCAATACTACTTCTAAGCTCTAACCAAAGTTGATCTTATTGAATTGAAGGAGGAATAACTCAAGGTTTTATCAAACTACAAGCATTTGACTACCGGCTCTTGAAATCAAGTGTAAGGGTGTTTGATTTAACTTATTTTAATATCTTTGATAAAATTGGGTGTTCAATGATGTCACCATACATGAGATTATTATTACATTTGAATCTTGACCCACACACCTGGCTAAGGTTGCATATCATCATGACTTCATCAATTAGATTTATTATAGAGTAGATAACCTTGATATAATAGTTTGAATTTTTATGCAACTTATATATTATACATTGTTTCTATGAAATAAATTTTAAAGTTGTAAAATATTAAAAATAACACTTACAAATAAATATATTTTAATTCTTATACATATTATTAATTTCCAAATGAAAAAGGAAAAAAAACAAATAAAGAAATACTAACTTTTTAAGAACTATATTCGATGAAATTTATCGAAATATTCTTATTTAGAACATTAGAATTTTTCCTATGGGTATGGAAATATATTCACCTCTCTTTAAGGAGAAATTGTTATGTAGGAATTTCTAGAATACCTTTTAAATACTAAAGTGGCTTTTCATGGTGGTAGGTGGAGCCCTCAATGGAAATTT
This sequence comes from Sequoiadendron giganteum, assembly GCA_007115665.2. Taxonomy (NCBI): domain Eukaryota; kingdom Viridiplantae; phylum Streptophyta; class Pinopsida; order Cupressales; family Cupressaceae; genus Sequoiadendron; species Sequoiadendron giganteum. The sequence goes on along the minus strand of CM021100.1, from coordinate 489,156,990 downwards.
TGTTTTTATTGTCTTCCAATGGAAAGAATGAAACACTAGACTTGCTTGCAAATGAATGAAATATTTAATACTTTTCTTTTTATCTTCCCTTATCTATGACACGAAACACTAGGCATGCTTGCAAATGAATGAAATATTTAATACTGTTCTTTTTATCTTCCTTTATCTCTTGTCATAGATTTAAATCCCCGGTCTTCTAATGCCAAGAATGAAACATTAGACATGCAAGTTGCTTGCAAATGAATGAAATATTTAATATTGTTATTTTTATCTTCCCTGATCTCTTGTCATATATTTAAATCCTGCATTAATTGTTAAGAGCCACATTTTTACTTATCCAAAACATTATAACATTATAAATTATTTATTATTAGTTTATTATTAAAATATAAATATTTATGTATAGGAATAATAATATAGATATATAGAATCATTTTGATATAAATATTTATTGTTCATTTTTTTTAGCAACATTATTATATAATCTACATTTAAATCTTCTAATCTAAATATTAATGATTCTTTTATTATTAAACTCAAGAATCAAATTTGTATTTAGTTACAATGTATTCATTAGTAGAATATTGTTGTTAACAACTAAGTTACAATAAAATTTATTAAAGAATTTAACATTAAATAATGTTATTTTGACTAGTTACTCACCTTACCAATAGTACTTTTATTACATCCATCATCAGATTAAGAAAAGAATAGGCAGATCACATCAATATGCTTTCATTACTTTTTCATGTAAAGTTTACAAAAATTGTTATTGAAATGGCTCTATAATATTTGCAAACCTGTACGAAAATAATTTAATGTGGGAATTGGGTTCAATCCTTATATATACCAACAACCACTACATCTTTCTACCTACTGTTACCAATAATCAATTATCCTATTTTTGAAATATTCACTTTCAGATAATGTATCAATTTTTTTTTGCAATTAAACAGGTTGTATTTTTTAAGATTGGCCTCAAATCGTGGCAAATTAAAATTTTGGTAAAGTTTTACGGGCTCTTGGTGAAACTTTTAGTATTGAACAATGAATGTATATTATAAAATTACCAACCAAGTTTTTGTATAATGCTTACCCTATTGATATTTAAGAAATCTTTCTTGAAACAATGGTAAAATTGTAGAAGTTTTAGAAAATTTAGTAACATGTAATAAATAGATCTATTTCACCATTTTCTCTCATTTTCTTGGACATAACAGGCCTATACCAGCTAAGCAAGGATGCACCTCACTCAAAATATGACTTCCCTTAACCAATTGATAATGGAGATACAACCTTCTATATTCTTTTATGGGTAAACCAGGCCATTCAATATTTTGTAATTGTCTAATTTTGTTTAATTATTTTCATCTTTAAAAAAAAAAAAAAACCTATAATATTGATGAAACTATCAATATGCTTCTACTGTATTCGTTAATATATTTTTAGAATATTTTTTTAACCACTGTTTATAATATGAGTGTTGCAAGACTATTTAGAATATGACATAAATTGTATAATTATAAATAAATATATTATCAAATAATAAATATACATAAATATCAAATATATTAATTTTCAAATTCACCTATCAATTGATCTTATTTGACCTTCCACACCTCTTCAGCGTACCCATTGAACACCATGGTGTGAGTACTAGTATAAAATATTATATAATATTCTCTAATTGTCTTAAATTAAGACAATAAAAAAAAAAATTCCTACAATAAATGTGTATTTCCCTCTTCGTTTTCATTTTCCCTCCCTAAATATTAGGCATGCATTTTGAAAAACTTCAAATAGGGGTTTTCCACATCAGAAACAACAAGTGGCTTTTCAGAAAAGTCTATGATCTTGGGCAAGCGACAACAATATGGATCTTGAACAAACAACAACATTCAGTAATAGACCACGTGTGACCTAAATTTTTGTATTTTTTATTCTATTTCATACAAATATAAGCCATCCTTTCTCAAATGAACTCTATGATTATTGGATTTGATTGAGTGGTGTCCAAAATTCATTGTTTAATCACCAAGGCACTAATCTCTTGTTAATTTAGAAAGAATGTTGTGGGTAGAAAAAAATGATCACCCCCTTGATGGCTTTAATCTCTTGGAATTATTATAGCATTAAATTTATCACAAATTTTAATTTTGGATTGAAGCTTTGTAGCCTTCTATCATTATTCTACACTTGTTTCCATCAATACTAGTAACAATTTTCTATTTATTGATAAAAATATAAACTTGAGATTCATATTTGAGTTCAGTTATGAGTTTTTGATAAGATCTAGGAGAGTTGTTCTTTTGTGTATTGTGACTTGTTAGAAGTGTTTAGTATAATATTTTAAGGATTTTTTATTCTGGTCTTAGTCTTGAGTTCTATATGGAAGGTTTAGCCTTGTAATACCCCTCCGTTTTGTCTCTTTTTCAAGCTGCTTTATGTTATGTTTGGTTGCAGTTACTTTGATACTGGATACATTTTGTTATGATATTTTGATTGTTACTATTGAGCGACAACTATTATTGTGGGATGTAGTTATCTGATTATTGTTTCACATGCATTATGGATTAATGATGTTGTAGAGTTAATATGAGATGTTATTATGAGATTCCTGGATTATGATGGAAGTGTCAGTTTTGATGAGTGTATTGGTGAAGAGGACGGTTTCGCGTCACTCACTTGCGAGCATCTTGTGAATCCGTAATTTCTTTGTCACGGTGTGTATTACATGCTGGATATATTGTATGATGTTGTTTACTTGGTTGCAGGATTGCAGGTACATGACATCGACTCCACCTGGTTTCACAGGTTTGAGCGTGTCAATCCAACGGTTAAGTTGAACGGAAGATAGTAGCTAGGTAACATGTGTCAAGTTTACACCCTAGCCTTAGTGTGTCGTCAGTTGTGTGTGTCGAGTCATTGTTTGTCTTGTTTTAATATTATTTAATTCTGAAGGATTCTTGATTTGGAAATAGATATTTAGAATAATTGCATTTAAATTATGTTGATGGTTATTTAATTTAGATAATGCAATGTGGATAAAAGTTTATATTTAAATTAATTAATTATATTTAAATTATTTAATTAATTAAATTTAATCCAAGGGGGTTGAATTTAGTTATTAAATAATTAAATTAATTAATTAAACGTGATGCAAGAGAATGAAAGGAAATAAAAGAATTAAAATTAATTTTGGAATTTAATTTCAACATGTGGGAATTAAATTAGAAATTGTAATTAAATGTTTATTTGAAAAATTAGTTGCAACTTTGGAAATTAATTTATTATTTGAAATTGCATTTTAAATTGAAAGTGGTTTTCAAAAAGTGAAATTGAAATTGAAATATCTAATTTGCATGTAATGTGAATTGGGGTGGTATTAAGTATTTTTGATTTATAAGGAATACATGTTTTAATTTTAGGGTAGAAAAGTCTTTAGAAAAAAATATATTTTTACAGCAGGGAAAATTTTTTTGAAAAATTTGCACAAGGGCTTGAAGAAAGTCTTGATTGTAGAATTGATTGAAAAAAATATTGTTTGCAATTGTTGGGTTTTGGATTGGATTCATTGGAGGATTGAAAAAAGTTCAGGAAATCTTTGGAGGAGGCTTGCATCAGAAATTCATCTCTTCCTGTAGCTTCTTGTACCAGGTTTTTCTCTTTGTGTTTTGATTGTTTTTTTTAAAATAGTAGTGATTAAAGATTTGTTTGTGAAATCTGTTTTAGAAAATAAATTTGATATTAGAAGAAAAGAATCAAATAAATTTACAGCCTTTGCTTGTGAAAATTCTTGAGTGAATATTGTGAAAACATCAGTTAAATTTAAATTATTTGGGGAAATTGATTATGTTGTTATTGAAATAAAACATAGAGATTGAACAATGCATTTAGAATGTTTTTAGAAAATGAAACCCTCTATTTATTATTAAAAATGGGATTTTAAAATCTGCAGGATAGTTATGTTTTCATGGTAAAATGGTCTGATTGCGTCGCCTATAACTTCACTTACACAAACTGGGTTGTTAAGAAATTTAAAGGGTTCTTGCATTTTGAAATTTTCTTATCCCTATCAAAAAAACACAAATATCCAGATCGCAGTTTTTGAGTTATGCTTGAAACATGAGACTACTGTTAAGTTATTTTCCCATGGCTGCTCTAAAAATAAAATAATAATAAATTGATATTTATAAATATTAATATTTTATGTATTGTTATTATAATATTAAAATATTATTTAATAATATTTTATATTATAATTTATAATATTAAAGTATTATATTTATTTATATTATTTTAAATAAAATTTGTATATTAGATTAGTGGAATTAAAATTATAAACATATGGGAAATTATTGTTTATTTTAAAATGGCATGTTAAAGTTTAATTGAAGGAGTTAAATATTTGATTTAAAGAATGCATAATTTAAAATTTAATTGTGGAATTTAAATTCAAGTGTAAAAGGTCCAATTATTAATTTGATTTAATTGAAAATATATATATATATATATATTTTGAAAAATTGATGATAAGGGATATTTTATTTTGTATTAAACAATTTGATATTTTGTAAAGAATAGAAGATATGTTAATGATTAAATATATTTAAATATATTAATTTATATTTAGTATATATACATTGAAGGTATATATCCATTTGAGAGAATAAATAATATTTTATCTTATTTTATTCCGTTATTTGCAAATTGGGTATTATTAGTGTTCTAAAAGAAATGATTAGTGTATATGGAAAATTGATAGAGAAAATATATGTTATTATATTAAAGTGATTGAATGTTTTAAATAGAAAATTGAATGAGATGTAAGATTTGGTTAGGAAATGGAAAGAGTTTACTTGCATGGATTCGTGTCGATTTAAAAGTAAATTAAGAAGTTGTTTTATTGATGAGACAATCAATTATGTTATTTATTAATTTCTATTTAGATTAATTGAATCATTGTGATTGGATTATGAAAGAGATATGGATTTAGTATATCCAAAAGTAGTATCTTCCTCATGATTATCTTAAAGGATTTAATTCTCTGTATTCAGTAAAGGGAAGTAAGTTTAATTGTTTTAGATTTCCAATAATGAAAAGGGAAATAGGGGTTATGATTATTTTAGATGATCTAGTTATCGTGTCTTTGACTTTGTCAACACTACCTATTGAATGAGTATGGATTTAGGAAATCCAAATATTAGATTTGATTGATGACTTGAATGTTTTGTTGCTATGTCGTCAAGTTGCATTGTTGGTTTTGGGATTTAGTGTTAGTCCTAAATTATAAGTCTTCCAGAAGAACTTAGAGGATAAGGGTTGTTGAATCTTTATGCCATCCAGTTGTTTTCCCTTGGGTAGTGCATGGCGTCTTTTCAATTTTACCCGGTTTTCACGAATGGGGATGGTTGCACCTCCTTGATTTAGGAGCGGATTATGGGATCCGTGTCTCCTTGTATGGAGTGACCTTGTTATGTGGTTTCATCTTGTTGCCTCCTGTGAAAGGAGTGGACTATGTGATTGTTTCCTCCAAGATGTTTGGAGTGAGTTCTATTATTTGTATCCTCCTTGTGTTGGAGTGGATTATGATGCCTAGTTGGTATGCACTTGTGGCTCCCTTTGGTGGATTGTTTCGGTGTGTTGTCGAATAGAAGAGTGACTTCTGTTAGGCGCCAGAGCCCAAAGAGGTAAACTAGATAACCTTCAGAAGTGAGTTAATCAAGTGATAATTAAATTAATGTACTTAGATGATTAGGATGCAATTCACACTAATCAAGATAATTTAATCCTCACTTATAGACACAAGGGCTTGTTTAGACTTGGGATGAGTGAGAAGGCCTGGAATGGCAAGATCAACTATCTTATCCGTACGAGAGATAGTTGATTCCGCATAAGTGAGTATGAGTGCCGAGATTCGGTTGAGGCCACCAGGATTACTTATGCCAGAGCCTATGAAGAATGCCCAGAGGAGATCTCATGACAAACCTTGCGATTACACTCTATCTATGACAATTGTTGTTAATTGTTTTATGTGTATGGTTCTTTGAACATATTTGATTAATATTATGGCTAGAAGCAATGTAACCTATGTTAGTGATGTTGGAGTTGTACTTGATTTGTACTTGTGTGGTAATTGATTTGTACTTGTTATGGTATTTGTTTGATTATGTCAGTATGAGTCTGCCTTTGGTTAGTGGTTGTAGATCTTTGTCCATGTTACTTTGTTACTATCTCCTAGCATGGGGGGTGGGCCTTCGGGTACCACTTGGTAGGCTGGAATATGCACCAAAACCGTTGGGTCCCCATCTATCTGTAGTACTTGGTGGCGAGATATCCAAATGGATGGCTCGAGTTCTTGTATTATCTTGCATTGTGATATTTCAAATTGTATATGTAATTTTATCCCTCTTATGTTTATGAGGTGAGATTATGTAGTTGTAATAATTTTGTACTATTGCCTCATTCTGGGAATGAGTGATGTAACTATTGGATTACGATAATGTTTATGAGATTGTATCTTGGTTGATTATCTCATTAGGTTATGTGGTATTCTTATGATGTATGATGTTTATTTCATAAAGTGTATCATGTTATGGTTATATGTAATATGTATGTGTGGGTTTAAGTAATCCTAACCTTGTAGCCTTAGAGTTTGTTGTTGAGTAGTAAGCGAATGTGTATCTTAAATGCACTTTATAAAAAAAAATTTGGTTCGCTTAAGATGTTAATTGTAACTTCCTTTAAGCTTACTTGGCGGGGCATTACAAGCCTCACTAGAGTTTTACATTTCTTATTTCCAGTATTAATAGTTTAGTGTATCTATTTTATTGCATGTTGAGATTTTGCACTATTTTGGGCATATCTTGTTCCCCTGGGAGTGATGAGGAGTTTGGTGTGGATTATGGGAATGAATGATGATTTGAGGAATTGGGACATTTGCTAGTTATATTTGGACTATGAATGTAATTGTCATTTTGAATCTAATATTCCACATCCTTCAAGCACATCAAGGAATTTGGCAAAAAGTCTAGAAATTTGGCTTCACACTTGTCAGTAGCATTTTGATTAGAAGTATCTAATGGAAAAAAAAAGAGAACACATCTTGTAGGCATGGAATTCAAAGAGGAGGAGACAAGATTTTTTTTATATTGTTTCACTCTATCTCTCAAATTTAGGGGGAAAATTTGAAGGAAGGAGGGAAAGAGGATGGACTTGGAAACAAAGAAGAAAAATATTAGAATTTGTGACCATCTAAGAGCTCTATTGATTTTCTTTCCCAAATCAAGGTAACATTCATTGCTTGAATGTTTTCATTTTTACTTTACCTGGAAAATAATTCTGTAGTTGGAAGAATATAGCATATATGACATTGTGAAAATAAGAATTTTCTCGTTATTTTCTAATTTTGTTTCAATACTCAATTGAATGAACAAAGACCCACAATTATTTCCTACATCTATGCAATTCTTGGCATAGAATTTATGTTGGGTAATTGGGTTTGATATACTTGACCAGCTAGAGAAATAAAAATAAGAAAAAATATGTATGATTAATGTTGCCTGCAATTGCAGCAAAGGCTAGGTTAAAAGGCTTAATTTGGTTTAATCACAAATTATCTTCTAATTTTTCCAATGTTTGATGATTATATTGGTTCAGGTTTAAACTCAAAATTCTAATTTTTTTTTCCACAAAAGTGGCAAGCCACTATAATTTTATTAATATTAATATATATTTTTACACAATGCTAGTTCAAGCAGACATACTGGTGGGAAAGAACCAACAGGAAAACCCCCAGTTATAGTCTGAGTAACTGATTTTTACAATTTGGCATTTAGACCATACATTAAGATAGACTATTACAAAAGACTAATACCTTCCTATTTCATCACTAGAGTCACCATATAAAAGAAGAGATCATAATGAAATTAAAATCTAAATAATAATTGTTAAAAGGGATAAGTATCCCATAACTTATGGTTTGAATCATGATGTAATTATTGGTGTTATATTATTATTCTTTCTCTACTTGTACAAGAAGATATATGGTTTTTCCTAAATATATTTATTTATAGGCATATTGTGTGTTTAATAGAGATTTTATTTAATGCTTACGAGTCATATAAGAAATATTTTATCCAATTCAATGGTTCTATGTGTTCTCTATAGGAGGGGTCTTAGTTTTATTTAATTTGCAGTTGCAAGTATCCACCCATAGTCCAGTAATAGAATTGGGAAAGGATTCAAAACTAAGAGGCTTTTGACACATGTAAATATACATAATTTGTGTCACCTTCCCTATCTCTTCGCTCTAAGATAAATCTCTAACGGGAAAAAGTATGTCTTGAGTTGTAGTGTATCGAAGGAAGATAAAAATTAAGAAGAGGGAGAATGTGATGCAGATATTTGTTTCACCATTTTCTTGAGCTCTGGAAAACATTTTAATTCTATATTGTTAGGTGTGGATTTTAGGTAAGTTGTTGGTTATGCGTTTGTCCTTAATTCCTTCAAATTTGTAGTGGAATATTTGTAGATATTTGAACCTATCTTTCACTGTTTTTATTTTTTTCTATCAAATATGATTATAAGAAATAAATTACAATAACATTCAATAATAACCAACTGGTCATGGGAATCTATGAATACTTCCTGATCCAATTCCTACCTTTGTTGTAAGAGTGATGCAAACATTAGTATTGTAACCAATATGTGTAAACTAGAAGAGTCAAGTTCTAAGATTTAGTTGTTCATCTAGATGGCTAAGTTGCAGAAAAATATGCTTGTGAGTGTTTAGAACTCTTGAAAAACCATTTATGGTTTTTGTCCCTTGTTCTTTCCCCTTTCTCGAACATACTAAACTTTTAATTTCTGATGGGGGATGTGAACGTTATGATAGTTTTAACACTGACATTTCTACTACAATCTGTAGATTGAAAGATGTGAATTTCTTTATATGATGTAAATTTGGAAATGTAATGGTTACTATCATTATCTAAGAGTGTATATTATGAATACAAATAAATTTTATTTTTTTTATACTATTCATTGGATTCTCAAAGATTTCTAGGATTGGGAAGTCATAAATAAGGAATAAGTCCTTTAATTTTTTCAATCACATAGTAGTGAGTGGATTTGGGAAATTTGTTAGACACAAAGTAACCTTCTTGGTGTGCCATTCAATAAAGGGAATTACCTTGGAATTTTATTATTGGATCTGAAGTCAACATGGGCTTTGTCTCTTTGGATATTATTTACCCATCTTGTAAAATGTCTAGATATCATAAGGAGATGATCAAAGTTTTTGTTAGAGATATTACTTGTTATCAAATTGATATTGTAAATGAATTTCTCGATCAAAAAACTATTAGCTCCTAAAGTTGCACCCTGGTTAAGCTCTAAAACTTAATGCTTTGGAGGAACATGGGATCATTTGAAGGCTATGGGTCACGTAAAATTGAATTGAACCTCTGGATAGGCCGGCTTCCTAGCTGGTAATGTCCTCTAAACTACTGATATGATGGGAAAAAGGGGGAAATATTACATAAAATGAAATACTAATGTAAATGAAGTGATATACCAAAGCTAATGGTAAAAACATGATCATAGAATACTGACACAAAATGATCAGAACTTGGATGTAGCTAAGTATGTAATATTCATTGTTGTATATTGATGCATAAATATTTTACTAATAGGCCTATATATAGAAATTTGCATAAAAAGGAAGTTAACTTCACATTTAAAAAAAATAACATGCACCAAGTTGACACAATTAGTAACTTGCATGAATAAACTAGTTGTAGAAAGGTATGAAGCTATGAGACATATCTGTGAGGAAAGTAATTTCACTGTTAACTTGATCAATCACTTCACATACATAAATTTGCAAGAATGAAAAGACAAGAGATGAATCTCCAGTAATAATAAAGGTCTCCACTGTGAATCGTATTCAAAAAATTGAGTTACAAAACATGCCAAAAATTCACAAAGGACTGTAAAAGTCACTCCAAGCTAAAATCTCAATATCAAGAACTGAATTACAAAATGAGTTCAAAATGACTAAGTACCAAAACTTTTCCGTCCAAAAACCACCAAAAAAGGAACTAGAAAAACTATTTGGGTCGGATGAACTCCAAAAGGGGCTCCAAATGCGAGAAAATTCAAACATGAATTAGTCTACAAAGATGACCACTTATAATGGCTCCAAAATTCCCTCCAAAATCTATAAAGAGCCAAAAAGCAGCTCCAATATTTGTGGCATATGTTTGTAAACAACTTTGAACCTCCCTACAGGCCCTCAAAAAGCATAAATATACATGAAAGAGTCTTGCTTGACCAAACATAAAGTTATAAGAGAATAGTTCCTAGATATCCTCAACAAAGTAATGACAAGTCAAAACAAACCCTATAACCTCTGCTAAATTGGCCACATCACTATTTGCATTAAAAGACAACAATAAGGAATGAAGGCTTATAAAACACCTTAATCCCATGCGTTACACATAAGCATGAATGCAAAACATAAAATACTACTTTACCACAATTGACCATAAAGGCACAATAATAAGTCAATATAGGATTCTAAGTGGCATTAAACTCTCCTGAACATTCTCCATCATGTTTGGTAATGTGGTAATTAGGTGGCTCCTTGTTTGATTTCTTCAACAATGTGAGGTGGTATTTATCTTCCATAAAAACTCTATATTCAAAATGCCTAAGTCCAAAAAGACTTACTAGTCGAATGCACAATTGTAGGTAACACTTAGTAAATATTGGCAAATATACAAGGGCCATGGGTTTCAATTGTCATGACATATTTTGAAAGAAAATGCCACCAAAATTTAACTTAACTATGGTGGTGGAAATAGGGTTAGAAACCCTAAAGCAAAGCTCAAAACATCCTCTTATTTCTCATTTTTTCCGAAAGTGGAAACTTCTCCAAGGAGTTCTGTCACCGACCAAGTGTTTTATGTGATTCTCCTGAGCTTCTCCTAGTGAAAACATGGTGGATTTCTGCATAAAAGAGACATGTCTTCTAGACAAAAACATGATGAAGATGAAGGTAAGCCTTTTCCTATTGCATTATTATATTTGTTGAGTATCAAATAGAAGAAATCTATTCTTCATGGTCGTGACCTCCTGCAGATCCCTGATTCATGGCATTTCTCATCATGAAAAGATTTGATGTTTTTTTCCTCTTCTTTGTGGCCATGGATCTCATTCTATGGTCATTTTTTCTTGCCTTTACTCTTGTATTCTCTTTCAGGATTTCATGTAGTTTTAATGGCTGTGACTTGTGCATTTGCATTAAGTGTAAACGATAGTGCCTCCCTATCTTCTTTTCCTCATTTTTTGGTTTATGTTTCTTCTAGAAAGAAAAATTATTAAGAATGACTATTATTCTACAAAAAAACCATGAGATATTTGTCCTGCTACAAGTATTCAAGGGTTTCACTCAAAAGCTCAGGGTTTTCAGACAAAATGGAAAAAAAACCAATCAGGGTTACTTTTAGGCCCGTGTCCTATACAAATTCTTGGACATTTTTTTTTTTTTTTAAAGAGATCTCTCCTCACTATATATTGTATGCTAATTTTTACGGATATGACACCCTAGATCCATTTGCAATCGCATCAAATACTAGAAAAATGTATTGACAAGACTATTTGAAATGCCAGCATTGATTGAATGAGATTACTTCTGAGAAAAAACCCAAAACAAACTCCCTCAGGAATTAAGTCAAACTAAATTAATCCCTTTCTTGCATCAAGAAAACTTTATTGAAGACTTCATGATTTAAACTATGCCAGGATTTGAAGAACAAAACTCTCATACATGGAATTTAAGCAATTCACTGTGGCTTTTCTTAGTAATGTACTTAGACTACATTCCACACAAGACTCTCACTGTAATATCACTTGAATCTTGCCTATTACTACTCTTGAAAGTTCAAGATAAACTATCCTATTACTCTTCATAGAATAACCAAGATGACTGTTCTTGCATAGAAGTATCAATCTTTGTCTTTTCAACAAAGATTATTAGTAGCTTGTATTTATAGACAAAACTATCCTAACAGGATATGCAAATCCCTGGGATATCATTTACAATAGCTATCATCATTGTAACCTAACGCTACCTTCATGCAAATTATGCTCTCCCACATGTATGCATGGCCTCTATTTATTGGATTTCTAGGACGTAGCCCAGTATTAGGACTATTGCATTGCCATGATAATAAATGCTGTATTATGAGAATAAAACAATGATCCCCATTTCCCGCCTCTAGCACATGAACATAAACCATATTGGCAATCGAACTAGTCATTCATTAGCCCCAAAAATAATTACTCTTGGGATGACAAATAAAATACGCTTCTTTAATAAATTGATGATACCATGATTCATGTCACTGAGGCTTTGTTTCTTTTCTTTGTCATAACATTACCATGTGATTCTTGGCATTGTTAAAGGACAACATGCTGCCTCTTTTTGCGAGGTAATCACTATTTAAAATTAAACATCGAGCCTTCTCTATGCATAAAGAACCTTGAAGTATGTGAATTTTTTGTTGTAGTATTGAAATTTATTATTGTGAAAGAACATTGTACTCTCTTCTACATTATGATTATGAATTTATGATGATTGATATTAACTATCTTACAATATAATATCATATTCACTTAGAATATTCAAACATTGCTATGAGTTGGGCTCAACCCTTGTGGGAGCCACATTCACCCCACTCATAATATAACTTGATGAATTTGATGAATCACTTAGAAACACTTTCTCACCCAGATCTGCACATGAAGCGAACAATGTTAAACAAAAACAAATGCATACCCTAAATGTGTGTAATATTCTTCTTTTTTGGTTTTTATGGACACTTAGGATAGGCATTGCATTTTATGTACATAGAAATTAGCATATGCATGTATGGGTAGGTGTGCATGTCCAAAATGCAACCTTTCATTTCCTAGAACCTAATGTTCTAACTCATTTCTTTACCCAATGTAGTTAACCTGACATAAGGAAACCTAGGGAGCAAGGAAAAGCCATCATACACCAGACACCTTTGCAGAAGCAATCATTGAGGCAATGACTGGTTACCTTCTTTACATGTTCATTTATTTATCATTTACTCATTCATGTATAATTTAATTCCTATCTGTATCAAATCAGTAAGTCGGTCTCACGGCTTGCTATGTGAGACAAATGTTTATGATTACATTGAATAAGATTACTTTCTATCAAAATATTGTAAAAATATTTTACCTTTCATTCACTTGTATGAATATAATAAATTTATGTTCTTGTTTTCTTGTAATCCAATAAAGTTGTTTCATTTATATAATTGAATGTAGTATTGAAGGTTTAAAAAAATGTAGCATTTATCTTGAAACATAGATGGCTCTTCCTTATTGAGCTTGTAGGTGAAAATCTGGTAGCATTTTTGGAAAAATCTACTGCATGTTTTCCTGCTAAACATCAAAGACCAATGACCTAGACTCATCCATTGAGCATGGAGTCATTAGGAAAACTCAGAAACAAACCTAGCGAAACTGCACATGGCTATAACTTACTTTGTAACTCAGTGGAATAGATTAGGCTACCTGGCACTTATTGAAAATAGGAGAACTATAAAAAGGAAACTATCTAACTGGTGTATAATGTCAAGAGTTGGTGGCTCCACAGATAGAGGCAATCTTGCCTCTTTACCATATACCAAAATATACAGTGATTTACCAATAGAACTTTTAGGAGTCACTCTGTCTGCCCAAAGTGCATACTTTAGATTTGTGTGCCAAGTCCTTTCATTATCCTCCAGGGTCCTCTTAATGATTATGATAAGATTCTGATTTGTACTTTTAGCTAAACCATTACCCTGAGGGTAATAATTTGAAGATGTATTCAGATGAATTCCATGTTTAACAACCCAATCTTTAACTCTTAATCCCACAAATTTTAGAGCATTATCAGATATAATAGAATCATGAAACCCAAACCTTGTTACTATGTGATTATAGAAGTTCAATACACAATATTAATTAGCTTATTTCAAAGTTAATGCCTCTATCCATCTTGTAATATAGTCTGTAGCAGTAATTATCCACCTGTGACCAACACTGGAAGGTGGATTTATGGGTCTAATAAAGTTAATGTCCCATCTTATGAAGGGTTGTTCAAGTTGAATTAGCTACAAAGGCATGGCTGGTAGCTTTTCCTTCCCTACAAATAAAGCAAATTTAATACACTTCCTCGCCCAAGCATGGACATATTTGAATAAGTTGGGCTAGTAATATCCAACTCCAATTATATTCCAAGCAATCTTCCTAGGAGAAAAAATACCTCCTACAACTCCATCATGAAACTCATGAAGCACTCTTTCTGTTTGATCAGTATGAATACATCTCAATAGTACACCGTTAAGATCCTTTTTGAAAAGAATATTATCCACCAGCACATATGGAATGGACTGTAATCTGAAGTATCTTCATTTAGCTCTATCTAAACTTGGTGGACACTCACAAGTTTGTAAAAAATGGGTCATATCTTGAACCTAACTTGTAACCAACATAGGTGTATCATCTTGAACATTCTGAGGCTCACCAATATTATTTAAAACATCTATTTCTAATTCTTTTTCATTTCTAGACCCTGCAACAAGTTGCTCACAAAGACCCTTTCCTCTAACAAGTTTGGTAATATTGATATCTACATCGTATTCCATCACTTTCGTGATCCACCCAACCCTTTTCTCATTTAGATCTCTGCTCAACAAAAAATCCTTAACGCTTGGGTGTGTGACCATAATATGAATCTTATTGTTAGAGATTAAAGGCTTGAATTTCTTCAAGATTTTTATGATAGCAAGGATATGTTTTTCTACAAATGTATATTTTTGTTCATAATCAGCAAGGCGTTGACTAAAGAAGGTAATTGGCTGCTCTAGATTATCATTGTTCTTCTAAACTAGCATGGTAGAAATAAAATTAATGATACCAAAAACATATAGAGTAAATTATTTAGAGAAATATGGATTTACCAATGTTGGGGCTGATGCTAAGGCCTCCTTAATCGCTTCAAAGCTATTTTTAGCTTCTCTGGTCCAACTGAAAAACTGTATTTTTCTTAAACATGGAAGCCAATGGCTGTAATAAATTCACAACATCGGGAATAAACCCTCTTAGAAAATTGATTCTGCCTAAAATTCTCTGCAACCCTTTCTTATGATTGGGTAATGACAGTTCAAGTATAGCTTTGACTCTTCCGGGATCAATAGTAACTCCCTGTTTTGACATTATGTGTCCGAACAGCTTACCTTCATGAACTACAAAGATATTCTTTTTTGGATTCAAGGATATTCCAAACTCCCTACATTTCTCAAACACTTGTGTTAAATGTGATAGATGTTCCTCAACATTCTTTGAGAATACCGTAACATCATCCAAATAGATCAGCACAATTTTATTCATTAAACTTTGAAACGCCATATCCATGGCTCTTTGAAATGTGGCACCAACATTAGGTAATCCAAAAGGCATTCTTTTGTAAGCCATAGTGCCCCACTTCATTGCAAATATAGTTTTGAACTGGTCTTTTTCTTTGACAAGCACCTGGTTATAACCAGAATAACCATCCAACTGAGAAAACCTTTCGCAACCAACAACCACTTGCCAAATCTGCTCTATTGAGGGCAATGGGTAGTGATCTTTCAAAGATGGTCTGTTAAGATCCCTAAAGTCTACGTACAGCCTAATTTCTGCATTTTTATTTCTAAGTGATACAAGGTTAGAAACCCATGAAGTATGTTTAATAGGAAATATGATACCCCCCTCAACTAATTTGGTCAGTTCCTTGACCATTAAAGGTTCTAACTTAGGGTTCAAAGGTCTTTGTTTCTGCCTTACAGGCTTAGCTCTAGGTTCTAACTCAATTGTGTGCTAGGAAATGTGGGGATCAAACCCTTTTAAATCTAAGTACTCCCAAGAAAACACATCATCAAAATTCCTGAAATAATACAATAAAATCTTATTTATCTTCAGGTGAACATATTTTGCCAATTTTAAGGAGCTTACCTTTAAAAATCTCTAGCTCTTCATAATGTTCTTCTTTTCTTTTGCAAACCAGATTTACCCTTCTTAAGCTAATCATCTGTGCTGAAAATGAACTCCAAAGTTACAAATCCCTTGGGAATCTTGTTTGTCTTCAGTTGTATGACTTGATTATCATACTGTTGCTTGAGCTTCTCTTGATTTACCACAAAAAATTGATCTTCCTCTAGCAAAAATGACAGAATTTTATCATCACTATCAAACACCTACCAATGAATGTTATTATCAGGAATTGATAGCCTGGTGACAAACTTCACATATTTTTGTGTTTTCTCCTTCTTAATATCATTAAGGATATCAAATTGTGCTCCAACAACTGCAAGCTGATCTGCATATTTGTTCTGACTTCTGCTAACAAAATTCAAGTTGAAAGCATTAAATTCTTCAATCAAGTCCCACACTCTATTTCTATAGGACTTCAAAGTATCATTCTTTGCAACACTTAGGCCTCTAACCTAATTTACTAGTAACTCATTGTCCCCATATACCTTGAGATGATTCACTCCTCTTTTCCTTGCCCATTCCAGACCTTGGATAAGTCCTTCATATCCAACAGTATTATTAGAACAAGCAAAAAAATATTTGTCACCCTGTGGAGACACAAGCATTGCACCCCCTCCAACACTATTCTTACTTTTGGAACCATCAAAAAACATCTCCCATAACTCCTCCTGCTGCAACTACAGTGAATTTCCATTTTTTTCCAAGTTAGGCATCTTTGCATCAAGTTCATGAGGCACATAATTAGCCATACCAACTTCCAAAATATGACTATCATGGTTATCTACCACATTTTCTACTGCCCACTCATGCAAAAGTGACTGAGGAACACTTCCATCCTATAGCTCTTGAGTAGTAGCAAGTTCATTATCAGTAAAAATGACATAATTCGTGTCTACAATAAGTAGGGAGAGCATTGATCACACTTGGATTATAAGGATCTATGTGATCCTTATCCAATTTCTCTGATCTGATAGTAACCTTGGTCCGATATCTCATCCTAAAAATAAAATGGGACCAATCTGATGACAAATAAACCCCAACCTTAGCCATCAAATCCCTAGACAAACATGAGGCAAAAAATGGAGGTAAGTCTATAACAAATACATCCTATGGTATGGAAAAATTAGGATAGGCCTGCAAAGTCAAACTCAGGTCCTTGATAATACCTACAGTGTTAACAACTAAACCATCTAATTGAAGAACCCCCTTTTCTAATGGTTGGTATGCCAATCCTAACTGATCTACAATTTTCTTGGGCATGACTGAGCTACTAGTGCTGCTATCTTCCATGCAGTTATGAAATAATTTATCCCCAACTATTAAGGAAATTTAAAAAGGAGGAGGCTTAACATCCTTACCTTGATGTTTAATGGGCTACTGGTTGTTTTCCTGAGGAGGGTAAAAGCACAAAGCTATGTCACACTTTTAGCCAGCATATCAACACAACTGAATTTAAGTATTTCTAACTAAAAATCAATTTTAGTCAAACATATGACCTAGTAAGATTCATTCTAGCTAAGTTAGATACTTCAAAAATTTATTCAACTAAAATTGTTGGCTAAAAATATATGGAGCAGCACTTTGAGTCCAATTTACCAAAAAAATAAATTATTTGAAAAACTTGAAGTTTTAATAACTCCTCCTCATGTAAATAACATTTTTTTAAAAATGTTAAAATACCCTTTTGTAGATCCATAAGTGTAGTTTTCCAAAATATATTTATTTTAATAGTTTTATTATTATTATTTATATTTGTATTTATATTAAAATTAGGTTATGAGCAAAAAATATTAGGTTGATTGCCATGCCAAGGAAAATTACTAAAACTTATTAAAAAATATTGAAAAAAATATGATGCACTAGATAAAAGAATCTATTTCAAGATGGTATAATTTTTTGTTCCATTTTAGATAAATATTAAATATGAATGTTGATGTCCAATGGAAACAGTTGTTTTCTATTCACACACATTTTAATTCTTATATACAAATATATATTTATAAAAATTGGAAAAAAATATATCCATGCACTAAAGTTTCAAGTTATAAATACACACAAAAAAATTGAAAGAAAAAAAATAAAATTTACTATAAAATGTTTGACGTCCCATGCAACTTCATTTTTCAGCATTTTATCAGCAACTAAATTATAGTGTTAATTTATGAAAAACTAGTTTAAAATAATTTTTTAATTTCTTATATAAACTAAAAACATAAAATATACTAAAAAATACATATTTTACTAGTTTACATCATTCAAAAATTCAAAACATATATGCTACTTTTTAGTGATTCAAGTTTAAAAGTTGGATCAACATCGGTCGTTTCCTTTATAAAGTGTGACACAACTTTGTGCTTTTACCCAGGAGTATTTGTTAGGATAGCCCTAACTTGATCTACTGTTGTTTCATCAATCACTTTTAAACCTAACAAAGATGACTGTAGCAAATTTTTCTGACTTGGGATAGCTAAAGAATCCCAGATGGACATTGTAACATTCATCTTCTTCATATTTTCAATTATATTGAAAGGTACAACCGAACTTACCTTATGACGAATCTTTACACTAGTAGAATCAGCCTATAGGTGTGACTTCTCCTTAGCAACTCCCTGAGAGTTCCCTTGCGGAATGTGATGCACTTGTGATATGGATGGTTCAACAACTGCAACCTTCCCCTTATCGATTGTTTGCTCAAGATCGAGAGCTCTTTTGTTTTCTCTTGTATTTGCTAAGACTAGATCATCCACATTGATACCACAAAACTCTTCTCCTTGAAAGTTCAATAGAGTAGCATCATTTGTAGGTTGCTCCTGATGTTGTGGAGCTCCATCATTAGGTATGTTTTTCTATGAGCTTGCAACACTCTGTACCATTAGAGCCTGATTAATGAGTCCATTGGGGAGGGTAGCTTGATTGTGAGGTTGGTTGCAAGGATAGCACCACTTATAATTTGCTGCTAAATTTTTGAATAGGGACAAAGTACCTAGCTGCACTAATAGGTGCATGAAAATATGCTTGAAAAGGCCTTGTGTTTACATTCTGCCTTAGGCCTTGGTAATTACCTTGATACTATTGCCTACTAACTTGAAAATGTTGTTGTTGGCCTTGAAAAGGATGATTTCCTCCTTTATTCTGCTATTGATAGGGTGGTTTGTAGGACTGTTGCTTCTGCAAGTTGACCATTTTTTTCCCAAAAGTTTGTAAAATGCTCTCAATCTTTTGTTGACTCTCTTTAATTTTCTGCAGCCTCTTGTCCTCTAGCAGTTGGTAAGGCTAGAACAACAGGTAATGGGCCAAAAGGTGGTATTTGAAGTGGCGTATTTGACTGTATTTCTGGAAAAATAGGCATTGGTGGCCTAGGAGCAATCTTTAATGC
Organism: Sequoiadendron giganteum; assembly: GCA_007115665.2. Taxonomy (NCBI): domain Eukaryota; kingdom Viridiplantae; phylum Streptophyta; class Pinopsida; order Cupressales; family Cupressaceae; genus Sequoiadendron; species Sequoiadendron giganteum. Next base: position 489,137,495 of record CM021100.1, on the reverse strand, counting down.
CTGAATTAAACAATTTTTTTCTCTAATTATTGTTTCAAATGCATCAAGTAGAGACACTCCTCCCATAGACTGTGTCATTATAGCTATATCATTGTTAATAGCCTTCAAAAAGTATAAAAATGCATATTCAGGAGGTGGCCTTACTCTTGTAGGGATTCTATCCTAGGTCCTATGAAATTTGAAGTTGAAATCATTCATTTTCTCTTGAGGAGCTCTTTTTATAGTAGTTAGTTGCTCTAGTAGGGATAAATTATCAGACCTGTCTTGAAATTGCTTATGTAATTTATCTCCTAACTCATCCCATGTGGCAATGGTACCAACTACAATACTTCTAAACCATTGTAATGATCTTCCTTTAAAAGATGTTTTAATTAGCCTTACACCTACATCCTCTTATTTAATATGATAAACACCACATAAAGAGGCAACATCTTGTATATGCTCAATGGGAGTTATTTGATATTCACTAGTTAAGTTTGGAAAACGTTTAAGAGTTGCCATCTATATAACATTGTGTTGTGCAAGGTTTAATGGACTGCCCCCATTAAATGATATGAATGGTTGATTTCTTATAGCCATTAGAGGTGATTGTGATAGATGAACTTGAGTCTGAAAAATAGGCACAAAGCTTCAAACAAAAATAGTTCCTCCTAGATTGTCAAAGGGTGACTTTGTTGCTTTGAAACTTGGTGAAGCAGAGTGAGCTTAAATTTTCCTCTTAGTTGGTCTTCCTCTCCTCCTTGGTGGTGAAAATACTGATTCAGGCCCAACCCCAAGTGATGTAGACTGAACTCTTTTTGAGGGAGGCACTCTTTTCGCTGCTCTAGGTGGTGATAGTTGTGAATACTAAAAATATCTGGAGCTTCTTGTTTGTATCCTTCTCATAAGCTATAAAAGAATTGGATTTGTTGTTCTTCCACTTCACAGAGTCACCAAATGTGCCTATAAACCTCTCGAAAGGCCTAAAAATCTACTCATTGCACATCAAAACTAACAAAAAAATTGAAATACTACACTATCTAACTTGACAGTCCCATCGGGCATGCCAAAAAATTTTAGTTCCTAAATTTGCACGCTGGTTAAGTTCTAAAACTTAACACTTTGGAGGAACATGGGATCATTTGAAGGCTGCGGGTCACCTAAAATACTAATGTAAATGAAGTGATAAACCAAAGCTAATGGTCAGAACATGATCATAGAATATTGACACAAAATGATCATAATTAGGATGTACCTAAGTATCTATTGTTCATTGTTGTATATTGATGCATAAATGTTTTACTAATAGGCCTGTATAAAAAAAACTGCAGAAAAAGGAAGTTAACTTTGTAGTTTAGGAAAATACCATGCACCAAGTTGACACAATTAGTAACATGCATGAATAAACTAGTTGCAGAAAGGTATGAACCTATGAGGAAAGTAATTTCACTGTAAACTTGATCAATCAGTTCACATACACAAATTTGCAAGAATCAAAAGCCAAGAGATGAATCTCTAGTAATAATAAAGGTCTTCGCTGTGAATCATATTCAGAAAATTGAGCTACAAAACATGCCAAAAATTCACAAAGGACTGTAAAAGTCACTCCAAGCTAAAATTTGTATATCAAGAACTGACTTACAAAATGAGTCCAAAATGACTAAGTACCAA